>JAGKTI010012549.1:0-24477 GCA_018397915.1 Birgus latro
ATAAATTCCTTCACGTTTTCTAAGGTATATTCAGGTGTAGGCATAATATGTTATAACAATACTATATGTAACTATGGTAAGTAACTATATTGCTATAGGTAACAATATGTAAAACAGGTACTGTAGTTATGTCTGAGCTCTTCAGGAAGAGTTAGAGAACACATCCCCTCACCCAGACTAATCAAGAATGCCAAACACCCCTGATCATGTGCCAGAAACGTGGCCGACACACACACACACGCACAAACGTGCGCACACGTACGCCCACACACTTTAGCGGAAGCTAGAAGGAGATATAAGTCCAATATCACATGTAGAAAGGTTAGACAGTGAGAGAGACAGACAGAGATAGAGTAAGACAGAGTAGGGGGGGAGAGGACAAGAGTTAGAGAAAGAGAGAGCGATAAGGAGTAGGAGCGTGAGAGTAAAGTAGGAGGACTGCAGCTAGCACAAACCATAGGCTAGACGGGTCACGCCAAGCTATTAACTTACAATCAAACAACTGTATCACAATAAACTCCATAGACCCAAAAATGCCTGTTTCATCATCACACTTAAAATAAGAAGAGAATAACGGAACAGAGAAGGACTACACTGATATTTCCTACATGCCTCACCATTACTCTGTCCTAGCGACTCTCTCATCGCCGAACAACAAAATAACCTTCTCTATATAATTACACTCCTCGGCTACGTCTGCTTACACAGGTCCATTCCAGGATCTTCACATCTATTCAGTTAGGCCCAGTACGGTCAGTTTAGATTCAGTTTACAAAGAAAAAGGTCAATTCAGGCTCATTCAGGCTATTTCAGGTTCATCCATGCCCTTCACATCCATATCGATTCAGTCACGTCAATTAGTGTCAGTTGAGGGCCATTCCTCCCCCTTGTCTTTCCTCACCAACACTTTGATCAAATCTCCTTTCCCCTCTCCTCTTTTCTAACCCCTTATCGTCCTATCGACACCACACTTCCCGTTCTATCCTTTCCTTTTCGTACCCAACCCCTTCCCTTACAGATCCACCCATGTTCCTTAGTTCCTTCGCTGCCCCTTCCTGCTCCTCCCTCTGGCACTTAAATCGTTCCATCATTGGTGTTTTTAACCTACATATTTTCTTACGTAATCTCTCAATTACTTGTATACTCTGGGCCATTTTTCGCTCCTTAATTCATTTACCCCTCAGCTGACATAACTGATGATTGATATTATGGGGGTTGATTTCTAGTTTTGGGGAGAAACCAAACTTAACTCATGACTTGTGAGATATCAGGTTGGTGACTTTCCTATCCCTACATGAGAACTGATGGTTCAGTGGCAGAATTTTCTCTTACCTCAGAGGAGGCCCGGGTATATTTGCCAGAGGATGCACGTTTTAAGCCCAATAAAATGAAGAAATGTATCTAGAAGGTAGATCACAGTCGGCGTGGTAATAAGGAAGGGCAACATCAAATGGAAGCCTGTGTACTGGAAGGGGGCTTGTGGTGTAAAGATTTTTTTTTTATAACAAATGAAAGGTGCCATTGTAAACACTGAGCCGTATTGAGACTCATTACTCATGATGGGGACGGTGACAGAGTACATGCCTCAGCTGGGATAGTACTCAATAGTTAAAACCAAAATAAGTCTGCAGAATACACTACACAAAACAGAGGTCTCTGTGCAAGAGCTAGATTTTACAAGAAATGAATGAGAGTTCAGCTCAACCACAATTTTATGCTTGAAAGAGAGTTGGGATTGAATTAAGATTCCAAGTTTGGCATGTGCTACATGACGGGGTATGTGCTAATAGAAGGTGTGGATGTAAGAAGACCTTCCTTCTCTCCTTTCCCCACATACCAATGTCACTTTCAAAAGTCTCGCACACCACCGAATCAATTCCATCCTTACCCCATTCATTCGTAACCTCATCCATTTACAAATTCTTGACAACTCCTCTTTTCCATGCTTTCCTAGCCCATCCATTTCTTTTCCTCTCTCTCTTCCTACTCCTTCCACTCCTCCTTACGTACTTGCTTTCCTTGTACTTTTCCACCATTCTTTAATCTGAGGATTTTTCAAATTTTTGGTTCCTGGTAGCAGGTTCCTCCACTTTCTGCTTAGTTACCCCATAACTGTAGAAAACGAATGAAACATATTACAGGGCTGACTTGAGTTGAACTCTCGTCTCGAGGAGAAAGCAACCGTGACTCGGAGCTTCTGCAAAACCTCAATTTCGCGTTCTTCCGTTTGATTTCATGAGCATCGGTGGTTCAGTGGTAGAATTCTCGCCTGCCACGCGGGAGGCCCGGGTTCGATTCCCGGCCGATGCACGTTTTGAACCTAATGTGTTCATGATTTTATCTGGAACAATAAAGTAGTGCAGGACTCTAGGATGGAATCAAGGACTAGATATTTAGGAAGAAAAAAGGGAAGCAGGATCCTATGTGCTGCAAAGTGCCTTCAGTTGGAATGAAGGCCTGTCTGTTCAGTAAGGATTAAGTGGTTGTTTTATGACAAGAATGTGACATGGTATGGAAGGAAGGATTGTAGTCAACGTATGTGCTATCGGATGATTAGGCATTGAATGATGGAATCCATACCGAAGGAGAAGGTGGCACAGGATAGTTATCCATAAAAGGCAGTGACGTCGATTCCAGCCTGTTGTGAACCCCGCCAATACACGACAATTATTCTGAAGCAGCAAAGAAATAATCAGTTTTATAGTAACAGCAAGAGTTGGAGATTTGGGTTAGTGGGGCTCAAAGGGCAAGGAGTGTTATAGCCAGTTAGATCATACACTGTCTTACAGAAAATTCCGTCTCCTTCTATACTAGTACATGCTGTTTATGGGGCAGAACACACTATATTAGTACATTTATACACCATTTCCTTTGCATTTCCTCAATCTGCAACATATTTTACTACCGATCTCCTATGAGGTATAAACATTTCATATGATGTGGGCGTTCTCTGTCGACTACTATAGAAGTGTAGTTGTCTGGCAGTTTGGAGTGCGGAACGGTAACGGGGACACAACTTTCAAATATGGCTGTACATACTACAGAACGGCAAGTGTTGATGCCATGGAACGACATAAGGCAGGGTATGTTGACAGAATATGCAAGATGAAAGCTTCGGATGGAGGAAATGCATGTGATTAAACTGTAAAAATACTAATACTAATAATAGTAATAATAATAGTAGTAGGAATAATAATAATCTACTTATCTATATACTAATCTATATATTAATATAATAATCTATCTATAAATTTAATGTAGCAATAATAATAAGCTGAAGGTTCCCTCTCGAAAAATTAGACCTATGCTTTGCATGGGGAATTGAGACAGAGTGAAGGCTTCTATATTTAGCCGGATAATGTTGAAGAACAAAAGGACTGTGCTGGCATTACCGCAGATGCAAGATGCTAGAACATATCAAGTAACTAGCTATATTACATGTTTTATATTTAGGTATGAATTACTACACTGCACAAATATAGGCAAGTACAGGATATCCATATATTCCTTCACGTTTTCTAAGGCATATTCAGGTGTAGGCATAATATGTTATAACAATACTATATGTAACTATGGTAAGTAAGTATTATAGCTATAGGTAACAATATGTAAAACAGGTACTGTAGTTATGTCTGAGCTCTTCAGGAAGAGTTAGAGAACACATCCCCTCACCCAGACTAATCAAGAATGTCAAACACCCCTGATCATGTGCCAGAAACGTGGCCGACACACACATACACGTACAAACGTACGGACACGTCCGCCCACACACTTTAGCGGAAGCCAGAGGGAAATATAAGTCCTATATCACATGTAGAAAGGTTAGACAGTGAGAGAGACAGACAGAGACAGAGTAAGACAGAGTAGGGAAGGAGAGGACAAGAGTTAGAGAAAGAGAGAGTGATAAGGAGTTGGAGAGTGAGAGTAAAGTAGGAGGACTGCAGCTAGCACAAACCATAGGCTACACGGGTCACGGCAAGCTATTAACTTACAATCAAATAACTATCACAATAAACTCCATTGACCCAAAAATGCCTGTTTCATCATCACACTTAAAATACGAAGAGAATAACGGAACAGAGAAGGACTACACCGATATTTCCTACATGCCTGACCATTACTCTCTCCTAGCGACTCTCTCATCGCCGAACAACAAAATAACCTTCTCTATATAATTACACTCCTCGGCTACGTCTGCTTACACAGGGCCATTCCAGGATCTTCACATCTATTCAGTTAGGTCCAGTACGGTCAGTTTAGATTCAGTTTACAAAGAAAAAGGTCAATTCAGGCTCGTTCAGGCTATTTCAGGTTCATCCATGCCCTTCACATCCATATCGATTCAGTCACGTCAGTGTCAGTTGAGGGCCATTCCTCCCTCTTGTCTTTCCTCACCAACACTTTGATCAAATCTCCTTTCCCCTCTCCTCTTTTCTAACCCCTTATCCTCCTATCGACACCACACTTCCCACTCTCTCCTGTCCTTTTCGTACCCAACCCCTTCCCTTACAGATCCACCCATGTTCCTTAGTTCCTTCGCTGCCCCTTCCTGGTCCTCCCACTGGCACTTAAATCGTTCCATCATTGGTGATTTTAACCTACATATTTTCTTAAGTAATCTCTCAATTACTTGTATACTCTGGGCCATTTTTCGCTCCTTAATTCAGTTACCCCTCAGCTGACATAACTGATGATTGATATTATGGGGGTTGATTTCTAGTTTTGGGGAGAAACCAAACTTAACTCATGACTTGTGAGAGATATCAGGTTGGTGACTTTCCTATCCCTACATGAGAACTGATGGTTCAGTGGCAGAATTTTCTCTTACCTCACAGGAGGCCCGGGTATATTTGCCAGAGGATGCACGTTTTAAGCCCAATATAATGAAGATCACAATGGGAGTGGTAATAAGGAAGGGCAACATGAAATAGAAGTCTGTGTACTGGAAGAGGGCTTGTGGTGTAATTTTTTTTTTTTATAACAAATGAAAGGTGCCATTGTAAACACTGAGCCGTATTGAGACTCATTACTCATGATGGGGACGGTGACAGAGTACATGAATCAGCTGGGAAAGTACTCTGTAGTTAAAACCAAAATAAGTCTGCAGAATACACATCACAAAACAGAGGTCTCCGTGCAAGAGCTAGATTTTACAAGAAATGAATGAGAGTTCAGCTCTTAACCACAATTTTATACTTGAAACAGAGTTGGGATTGAATTAAGATTCCAAGTTTGGCATGTGCTACATGACGGGGTATGTGCTAATAGAAGGTGTGGATGTAATAAGACCTTCTTTCCTTCCTTTCCCCACATACCAATGTCACTTTCAAAAGTCCCGCACACCACCCAATCAATTCCATTCTTACCCCATTCATTCATAACCTCATCCACTTACCAATTCTTGACAACTCCTCTTTTCCCTGCTTTCCTAGCCCATCCATTTCTTTTCTTCCCTCTCTTCCTACTCCTTCCACTCCTCTTTACCTACTTGCTTTCCTTTTACTTTTCCACCATTCTTTAATCTGAGGATTCTTCAAATTTTTGGTTCCTGATAGCAGGTTCCTCCACTTTCTGTTTAGTTGCCCCTTAACTGTAGAAAACGGATGAAACATATTACAAGGCTGACTTGAGTTGAACTCTCGTCTCGAGGAGAAAGCAACCGTGACTCGGAGCTTCTGCAAAACCTCAATTTCACATTCTTCCCTTTGATTCATGAGCATCAGTGGTTCAGTGGTAGAATTCTCGCCTGCCACGCGGGAGGCCCGGGTTCGATTCCCGGCCGATGCACGTTTTGAACCTAATGTGTTCAAGATTGTATCTGGAACAATTAAGTAGTGCAGGACTCTAGGATGGAATCAAGAACTAGTTATTTAGGAAGAAAAAAGTGTAGCAGGATCCTATGTGCTCCTAAGTGCCTTCAGTTGGAATGAAGACCTGTCTGTTCAATAGGGATTAAGTGGTTGTTTTATGACAAGAATGTGACATGGTATGGAAGGATGGATTGTAGTCAACGTATGTGCTATCGGATGATTTGGCTTTGAATGAAGGAACCCATACCCCAGGAGAATGTGGCACAGAATAGTTATCCATAAAAGGCAGTGACGTCGATTCCAGCCTGTTGTGAACCCCGCCAATACACGACAATTATTCTGAAGCAGCAAAGAAATAATCAGTTTTGTAGTAACAGCAAATGTTGGAGATTTGGGTTAATGGGTCCCAGAGGGCAAGGAGTGTTATAGCCAGTTAGATCATACACTGTCTTACAGAAACTTCCATCCCCTTCTATACTAGTTCATGCTGTTTATGGGGCAGAACAAGATACTAGTGCTTTTATACATCATTTCCTTTGCATTTCTTCAATCTGCACTATATTTTACTACCGATCTCCTATGAGGTATAAGCATTTCATATGATGTGGGCGTTCTCTGTCGAGTACTATAGAAGTGTAGTTGTCTGGCAGTTTGGAGTGCGGAACGGTAACGGGGACACAACTTTCAAATATGGCTGTACATACTAGAGAACGGCAAGTGTTGATGCCATGGAACGACATAAGGCAGGGTATGTTGACAGAATATGCAAGATGAAAGCTTCGGATGGAAGAAAGGCATGTGATTAAACTGTAAAAATACTAATACTAATAATAATAAGAATAATAATAATAATAGTTGTAATAATAATAATAATCTGTTTATCTGTATACAAATCTATATAATAATATACTAATCTATCTATCTATATAATAATGTAGCAATAATAATAAGATGAAGGTTCCCTCTGGAAGAATAAGACCTATGCTTTGCATGGGGAATTGAAACAGAGTGAAGGGTTGCATATTTAGCCGGATAATGTTGAAGAATAAAAGGACTGTGCCGGCATTACCGCAGATGCAAAATGCTACAACATCTCAAATAACTAGCTATATTACTTGTTTTATATTTAGGTACGAATTACTACACTGCTCAGATATAGGCAAGTACAGGATGTCCATAAATTCCTTCACGTTTTCTAAGGTATATTCAGGTGTAGGCATAATATGTTATAACAATACTATATGTAACTATGGTAAGTAACTATATAGCTATAGGTAACAATATGTAAAACAGGTACTGTAGTCATGTCTGAGCTCTTCAGGAAGAGTTATAGAACACATCCCCTTACCGAGATTAATCAAGAATGCCAAACACCCCTGATCATGTGCCAGAAACGTGGCCGACACACACATACACGGACAAACGTACGCACACGTACGCCCACACACTTTAGCGGAAGCTAGAGGGAGATATAAGTCCAATATCACATGTAGAAAGGATAGACAGTGAGAGAGACAGACAGAGACAGAGTAAGACAGAGTAGGGGAGGAGAGGACAAGAGTTAGAGAAGGAGAAAGCGATAGGGAGTAGGTGAGTGAGAGTAAAGGAGGAGGACTGCAGCTAGCACAAACCATAGGCTATACGGGTCACGCCAAGCTATTAACTTACAATCAAATAACTATCACAATAAACTCCATAGACCCAAAAATGCCTGTTTCATCATCAAACTTAAAATACGAAGAGAATAACGGAACAGAGAAGGACTATACTGATATCTCCTACATGCCTGACCATTACTCTCTCCTAGCGACTCTCACATCGACGAACAACAAAATAACCTTCTCTATATAATTACACTCCTCCGCTACGTCTGCTTACACAGGTCCATTGCAGGATCTTCACATCTATTCAGTTAGGCCAAACGCAGTCAGTTTAGATTCAGTTTACAAAGAAAAAGGTCACTTCAGGCTCGTTCAGGCTATTTCAGGTTCATCCATGCCCTTCAAATCCATATCGTTTCAGTCACGTCAGTTAGTGTCAGCTGAGGGCCATTCATCCTCCTTGTCTTTCCTCACCAACACTTTGATCAAATCTCCTTTCCCCTCTCCTCTTTTCTAACCCCTTATCCTCGTATGGACACCACACTTCCCACTCTATCCTGTCCTTTTCGTACCCAACCCCTTCCCTTACAGATCCACCCATGTTCCTTAGTTCCTTCACTGTCCCTTCCTGCTCCTCTCTCTGGCACTTAAATGGTTCCATCATTGGTGTTTTTAACCTACATATTTTCTTAAGTAATCTCTCAATTACTTGTATACTCTGGGCCATTTTTCGCTCCTTAATTCAGTTACCCCTCAGCTGACAAAACTGATGATTGATATTATGGGGGCTGATTTCTAGTTTGGGGGAGAAACCAAACTCATGACTTGTGAGAGATATCAGGTTGGTAACTTTCCTATCCCTACATGAGAACTGATGGTTCAGTGGCAGAATTTTCTCTTACCTCACAGGAGGCCCGGGTATATTTGCCATAGGATGCACGTTTTAAGCCCAATAAAATGAAGAAATGTATCTAGAGTGTAGATCACAATGGATGTGGTAATAAGGAAGGGCAACATGAAATGGAAGCCTGTGTACTGGAAGGGGGCATGTGGTGTAAAGATTTTTTTTTTTTATAGCAAATGAAAGGTGTCATTGTAAACACTGACCCGTATTGAGACTCATTACTCATGATGGTGACGGTGACAGAGTACATGCCTCAGCTGGGATAGTACTCTGTAGTTAAAACCAAAATAAGTCTGCAGAATACACTACACAAAACAGAGGTCTCCGTGCAAGAGCTAGATTTTACAAGAAATGAATGAGAGTTCAGCTCTTAACCACAATTTTATGCTTGAAACCGAGTTGGGATTGAATTAAGATTCCAAGTTTGGCATGTGCTACATGACGGGGTATGTGCTAATAGAAGGTGTGGATGTAATAAGACCTTCTTTCCCTCCTTTCCCCATATACCAATGTCACTTTCTAAAGTCCCGCACACAACCCAATCAATTCCATCCTTACCCCATTCATTCTTAACCTCATCCATTGTCCAATTCTTGACAACTCCTCTTTTCCCTGCTTTCCTAGCCCATCCATTTCTTTTCCTCCCTCTCTTCCTACTCCTTCCACTCCACCTTACGTACTTGCTTTCCTTGTATTTTTCCACCATTGTTTAATCTGTGGATTCTTGAGACTTTTGGTTCCTGATAGCATGTTCCTCCACTTTCTGCTTAGTTACCCCTTAACTGTAGAAAACGAATGAAACATATTACAGGGCTGACTTGAGTTGAACTCTCGTCTCGGGGAGAAAGCAACCGTGACTCGTAGCTTCTGCAAAACCTCAATTTCGCGTTCTTCCCTTTGATTTCATGAGCATCGGTGGTTCAATGGTAGAATTCTCGCCTGCCACGCGGGAGGCCTGGGTTCGATTCCCGGCCGATGCACGTTTTGAACCTAATGTGTTCTTGATTGTATCTGGAACAATTAAGTAGTGCTGGACTCTAGGGTGGAATCAAGAACTAGATATTTAGGAAGAAAAAAGTGTAGCAGGATCCTATGTGCTGCAAGGTGCCTTCAGTTGGAATGAAGGCCTGTCTGTTCAACAAGGATTAAGTGGTTGTGTTATGGCAAGATTGTGACGTGATATGGAAGGTAGGATTGTAGTCAACGTATGTGCTATTGGATGGTTTGGCATTGAATGAAAGAATCCATACCCCAGGAGAAGGTGGCACAGGATAGTTATCCATTAAAGGCAGTGACATCGATTCCAGCCTGTGGTGAACCCCGCCAATACACGACAATTATTCTGAAGCAACAATGAAATAATCAGTTTTATAGTAACAGCAAAAGTTAGAGTTTTGGGTTAGTGGGGCCCAGAGGGCCAGGAGTGTTATAGCCAGTTAGATCATACACTGTCTTACAGAAACTTCCGTCCCCTTCTATACGACTACCTGCTGTTTATGGGGCAGAACAACATAATAGTACATTTATACATCATTTCCTTTGCATTTCTTCAATCTTCAACATATTTTACTACCGATCTCTTATGAGGTATAAGCATTTCATATGATGTGTTCTTTCTCTGTCGAGTTCTATAGAAGTGTAGTTGTCTTGCACGTTGGATTGCGGAACGGTAACAAGGACACAACTTTCGAGTATGGCTGTACATACAAGAGAACGGCAAGTGTTGATGCCATGGGACGACATAAGCCAGGGTATGTTGACAGAATATGCAAGATGAAAGCTTAGGATGGAAGTTAGGCATGTGATTAAACCGTAAAAATACTAATACTAATACTAATACTATTAATAGTAGTAGTAGTAGAAATAATAATCTATCGATCTATCTATATACTAATATATATACGAATATACTAATCTATCTATCTATATAATAATATAGCAATAATAGTAAGCTGAATGTTCCCTCTGGAAGAAGTAGACCTATGTTTTGGATGGGGAATTGAGACAGTGTGAAGGCTTGTATATTTAGCCGGATAATGGAATGGAATGGAATATGAAATTTAGGCCGAAGGCCAAGCACTGGGACCTGAGAGGTCATTCAGCGCTTTGATGAGTGAAGTATGAAAGATGATGGTTTAAAAGAATGAGTTTAAAAATGGGGAAAACTACTATACAATAATTATACAAAATCGTAGGTAAAATGAAAACAGATGTAGACAGCAAGCCCTAAAACATAACTATGACAACACTAATCATAGCTTGTAGTACAGCCCTGTCTCCTTTAAAAACGCCATAAGGTTAGAAACATTTGCCCTATTACCTAAAACAACTGATAGGGCTCTCCTATTTGTTAAAAATTTCACTCGAGAACGGGCGTAGATCGGACAGTCCAATAAAATATGTCTGCAAGTTATTGTGACATGACAGATGTCACACTGAGGTGGGACCCCTCGGTCCACTAGGAACCCATGAGTCAAACGCGTATGGCCAATTCGCAGCCTAGTCAGCCTCGTCTCAAAACCCCGACAAGCCTGAGAAGAGGATGACCAGGCATAGACCGAAGGCCGGATCTCTTTATACTTCGAGTTATTGGCCAGGGAGGGGGAAGCCCATCTCGCCTGCCACTCAGACCAAACAAAGTTATGGATAACGGTCTTCATATCAGAATAGGGAACCTTATTATACCCTACAGAAGGAAGAGAACATGCGGATTTTGCCTCTTTATCAGCGAACTCGTTCCAATAAAGGTTAACATGAGACGGTATCCAGCAGAACAAAACCAATTTATACTTTGCAGCCAGGCGCCAAAGCCAAGACTGAATCTTCCTTATTATAGGATGGAATGTATTAAACTGCTTAATGGCGGTCAAGCTTCCGTAGGAGTCTGAATATATTGTGAACGTCTTTCCCGGCATTGAGTAAGCCACTTCAAGAGCCTTCTCGATAGCAGTTAGTTCAGCAGTAAGAACAGAGGCATTGTTTGAAAGCCGTCCAATGCGTACACCCCCTTTATGGACAACAGCAAAACCTACACCAAGTTGTGACTTTGAGCCATCTGTATACAACTTTACTGAATCCCTGTGGAGGAGATCATGGCGCAAAAACTTCGATTTAATTTCTGCATCCGAAGAGGTTTTCCTACATACGGTTTTGGGACACACATTAGGTTTCGGAATGAGCCAAGGAGGAAGATTGCTGTAGCTTACTGGTTCAATCTTTTGCTCCCTCAGTGATGCGTCACCCACAGGTAGCATACGAATCTGAAAAGGTATAGAGGCTCTTGGGCCACGGAACTTTGACGAGTCACATTGCAACAGAACATCAACACGAGGATTGGTGTAACGACTGCTCTTGATTCGCACAATGTAGCGAAGCCCTAACTCATGCCTACGTAAGTCCAGAGGAAGCTGGTCTGTATCTACGTATAAACTCTCCACAGGGGAAGTACGGAAGGCACCAGAGCACGCTCGTAGACCCGTATTGTGGAGCACATCAAGCTCATGAAGTTTAGTCTTACAGGCAGAGGAATAAATTTGGCAAGCGTAGTCAATCTGTGATCGGCATAAAGAGTTATAGAGCTTGATAAGGGAGTTCCTATCTGCACCCCATTGAAGACTAGAGACCACTCTAAGGATATTCAATGATTTCTTAACTTTAAGCTTCAGATAATCAATGTGCTGTGACCAAGAGAGACGAGAGTCAAAGATCATGCCCAGAAACTTAATCTCCTTCTCAAAAGGGATGATGTCATCGTTTAACTTTAAGTGTGGGACAACCTCCTGGCGTGTGCTTCTAGTGAAGCGGACTGCAACAGTCTTGGAAGGTGAGAAGCAAAAACCATTATCATCAGCCCAACGACAAATAGTATTTATGGACTTTTGCAAGTGATGACTAATCTCAACTGCATCGTAGCCGGACACACAAATTGCCAAATCATCAGCATATAGGGAGCCCAGCACAGGGCGGGAAATCTGATCGAGAACACCATTGATAGCCACTGCAAAACAGGTGACACTAAGAATGCTGCCTTGGGGAACACCCTCCTCTTGCCTATAAGGACTGGATACAACATTTCCGACACGAACCTTAATGTAGCGTTCCGACAAGAAGGAGCGGATAAAACGAAACATATTTCCCTCAATTCCATATCGAGACAACTGAAGAAGAATACTAGTGTGCCTGGTTGTGTCGTACGCTTTCTCAAGGTCAAAAAACACCCCAATTGTCTGACAATGGTTGGCAAAGCTTTGCTGGATATTGTTTGAGAGGATCAGAAGGGGGTCTAATGTCGAACGGTTCTTCCGAAACCCAAACTGGTAGGGAGAAAGCAGCTTTTCGGATTCTAAGTACCACATTAACCTTGCATTAACTAGCTTTTCCATCATCTTACAAACACAGCTTGTAAGTGCGATAGGCCTATAGGAGGTAGCCAAAAGAGGATTTTTGTTTGGCTTGCTGATGGGGATAATGAGGGAAACTCTCCAACTGGCAGGGAAAATGCCCGATTCCCAAATTTTGTTAATAATCTTTACGAGGAACTTTGTAGCCACAACAGGCAAATTTGTGAGCATTGAATAGAGGATGTTGTCCTCACCTGGAGACGTAGAGGTAATCGATGACAGCACGTCTTCCAGTTCCCTGAGTGTGAATGGAGCATTATAGGCAGCATTGCAAGAAGATGAAGAAGGTGGAGGCATGTCAGGAATACCATTCCCTGATATTAGAGAGGACTTGGAGACATCAGCAAAATGCCTCCCTAAGGTCTCCGCAACCTCAGCAGGATCAGTAAGGAGGTCGCCACCTATTTTCAATGTCGGAGTGGGAGATGGGATGAATTTGCCTGAAAGCTTTCTAATTTTCCTCCATATAACCCTAGAGGGGGTCTTGGAGTTAATGCCGTTGATGTAAGATATGCAAGAATCCCGCTTAGCCTTTCGAAAGTAGCGACGTTGCTTTGCCATGGCACGTTGGTAAATTTGGCGCGTGGCAGCTGAGCCACTGGTCTTGTAACGCCGATAACATTTCCTCGTAATTTTCCTTAGTATGGCACAGGTTTTATTCCACCAGGGGACCGCAGGTCGATGCGGTTTACCTTTCGACATAGGGATGGCCTCACGGGCACTGCCCATAATTGCAGCAACAAAATTAGCCGGATAATGTTGCAGAATAAGAGAGCTGTGCCGGCATTACTGTCAGATGCAAAATACTACAACAACTCAAATAACTAGCTATATTACTTGTTTTATATTTAGGTACGAATTAGTTCACTGCTCAATTTTAGGCAAGTACAGGATGTCCATTAATTGCTTCACGTTTTCTCAGGTTTATTCAGGTGTTAGGCATAATATGTTATAACAATACTATATGTAACTATGGTATGTAACTGAATAGCTATAGGTAACAATATGTAAAACAGGTACTGTAGTTGTGTCTGAGCTCTTCAGGAAGAGTTAGAGAACACATCCCCTTACCCAGACTAATCAAGAATGCCAGATGTCACGAGTTTTCTACGTCGTAAAATTATGTAACGTAAATTGTGACATCGAGTGATTTTGCGGGAGGAACGAATTATTATGAAATGTACGATGTTTTGCTCGTTCTCTCAAACCGTCCGCTCGCTTACTTATATTCGCATCAAGTTGTCAAAACTTTCGTCATTCTATCGCGAATGATTGTTTTTATGTGCAGACGGTGCATTCCTCTGAGCGATAATTTCTGAATTATCGCTTCCACCTCCCGGCCACCTCCCGGCCGTTAATCGGCCACGCCCCTTTCTCACACTCTTCACGTCGGACACTCGGGAACAGAGTTAGTCTGACTGTAGACACGGTGCGTTGCGGTAAGCCTTGCGAAGGCTAGAGTGATTTTCTTAGCGATTTCAGATCTCAGCTTGTATTGGCGTGTATCCCGAAACCTCCTACCTGTTGGTAATCGTCACAGCAGCTCGGTCTCATCTATACCGATTAGTATTTCCTTTTGTTTTCCTAGACTTAAGTTTTTGAGATATTTAGCTGTTTCTCTGAGTGTTTGAGTGAGTGCATTTCCCTTTCTTGATTTGAATTGGGGTCATGTAACGTAAATTTATTATCTTGTATTCAGTAAATTTAGTTCGTTTTTTTTTTTTTAGCTTTGCTAAATGTAACAGTCGTGTTTAATTTTCCCACATATGTAATACAGATTTGCTACTCCACGTTAGCACAACTCTTTATATTAAATCACGACTGGTACTTACGCCAGCTTTTGGCACTAATCCTTAAATTCGTTGTGCTAGCTAGGAGTTTGGCTCAGCCAAGATCCTCATTATTATTATTATTATTATTATTATTATTTGAATGTTAAGGGGAGAAACTAACTTTCTCAGAGGCCAACGGTACAATATTACAGCCTACTTGAGCGTCTAGTCTCTGCTGTGTACCGTTGAGAAAGTCTATAAATTCTCGACTCTAGAGAATTGGCGAAGTAAGCCAGCATAAAAGTGAAATCGCCACTTGATTTCACGACTCTATTCTCTCTTAATAATTGACTCGATAGCCATTCCTAGCACACATAGCAATATAGTGTATACTCGAATTATACAATATTACATTATCTTTTGAAATATCACATTTTCTTTATGAAATACATAAATTCCCCCTGACACCAGACACCCCTCATCATGTGCCAGAAACGTGGCCGACACACACACACACACACACACACAAACGTACGCACACGCACGCCCACACACTTTAGTGGAAGCTAGAAGGAGATATAAGTCCCATATCACATGTAGGAAGGATATACAGTGAGAGAGACAGACAGAGACAGAGTGAGACAGAGTAGGGGAGAAGAGAACAAGAGTTAGAGAAGGAGAGAGCGATAAGGAGTAGGAGAGTGAGAGTAAAGCAGGAGGACGGCAGCTAGCACAAACCATAGGCTATACGGGTCACGCCAAGCTGTTAACTTTCAATCAAGTAACTGTCTCACAATAACCTCCATAGACCCAAATCTGCCTGTATCATCATCCCACTTAAAATACGAAGAGAATAACGGAACAAAGAAGAACAACACTGATATCTCCTAAATGCCTCACCATTACTCTCTCCAAGCAACTCTCTCATCGACGAACAACAAAATAACCTTCTCTATATAATTACACTCCTCGGCTACGTCTCCTTACACAGGTCCATTACAGGCTCTTCACATCTATTCAGTTAGGTCCAATACGGTCAGTTTAGATTCAATTATACAAAGAAAAAGGTCAATTTAGGCTCATTCAGGCTGTTTCAGGTTCATCCATGCCCTTCACATCCATACCGTTTCAGTCACGTCAGTTAGTGTCAGTTGAGGGCAATTCCTCACCCTTGTCTTTCCTCACCAACACTTTGATCAACTCAACTTTCCCCTCTCCTCTTTTCTAACCCCTTATCCTCCTATCGACACCACATTTCCCACTCTCTCCTCTCCTTCTCGTACCCAACCCCTTCCCTTAGATCCACCCATGTTCCTCAGTTCCTTCACAGCTCCTCCTGCTCTTTCCTGTGGTACTTAAATGGTTCTATCATTGGTGTTTTTAACCTACATATTTCCTTAAGTAATCTCTCAATTACTTGTATTCTGTGGGCCATTTTTCGCTTCTTAATTCAGTTACCCCACAGCTGACAAAACTGATGATTGATATTATCGTGGTTGATTTCTAGTTTTGGGGAGAAACTAAACTTAACTCATGACTTGTAAGAGATATCAGATTGGTAACATTCCTATCCCTACATGAGAACTGATAGTTCAGTTGCAGAATTCTCTCTTACCTCACAGGAGCCCCGGGTATATTTGCCAGAGGATGCACGTTTTAAGCCCAATAAAATGAAGAAATGTATCTAGATGGTGGATCACAGTCGGCGTGGTAATAAGGAAGGGCAACATCAAATGGAAGCCTGTGTACTGGAAGGGGGTTTGTGATGTAACGATTTTTTTTTTTTTATAACAAATGAAACGTGCCATTGTAAACACTGACCCGTATTGAGACTCATTACTCATGATGGGGGCGGTGACAGAGTACATGCCTCAGCTGGGAGAGTACTCTGTAGTTAAAACCAAAATAAGTCTGCAGAATACACAACACAAAACAGAGGTCTCCGTGCAGGTGCTAGATTTTACAAGAAATGAATGAGAGTTCAGCTCTTAACCACAATTTTATGCTTGAGAGAGAGTTGGGACTGAATGAAGATTCCAAGTTTGGCATGTGCTAGATGACAGGTTATGTGCTAATAGAAGGTGTGGATGTAATAAGACCTTCATTCCCTCCTTTCCCCACATACCAATGTCACTTTCCAACGTCCCGCACACCACCCACTCAATTCTATCCTTACCCCATTCATTCGTAACCTCATCCATTTACCTATTCTTGACAACTCTTCTTCTCCCTGCTTTCCTAGCCCATCCATTTCTTTTCCTCCCTCCCTTCCTACTTCTTCCACTCCCCCTCACGTACTTGCTTTCCTGGTACTTTTCCACCATTCTTTAATCTGAGGATTCTTCAAATTTTTGGTTCCTGAGAGCAGGTTCCTCCACTTTCTATTTAGTTACCCCTTGACCGCAGAAAACGAATGAAACATATTACAGGGCTGACTTGAGTTGAACTCTCGTTCCGGTGAGAAAGCAACCGTGACTCGGAACTTCTGCAAAACCTCAATTTCGCATTCTTCCCTTTGATTTCATGAGCATCGGTGGTTCAGTGGTAGAATTCTCGCCTGCCACGCGGGAGGCCCGGGTTCGATTCCCGGCCGATGCACGTTTTGAACCTAATGAGTTCAAGATTGTATCTGGAACAATTAAGTAGTGCAGGAGTCTAGGATGGAATCAAGGACTAGATATTTAGGAAGAAAAAAGTGTAGCAGGATCCTATGTGCTACAAGGTCCTCTCAGTTGGAATGAAGACCTGTCTGTTCAATAAGGATTAAGTGGTTGTGTTATGACAAGAATGTGACATGGTATGGAAGGAAGGATTGTAGTCAACGTATGTGCTATCGGATGATTTGGCATTGAATGAAGGAATCCATACCCCAGGAGGTGGCACAGGATAGTTATACATAAAAGGAAGTGACATCGATTCCAGCCTGTTGTGAACCCCGCCAATACACGACAATTATTCTGAAGCAGGAAAGAAATAATCAGTATTCTAGTAACAGCAAAAGCTGGAGTTTTGGGTTAGTGGGGCCCAGAGGGCAAGGAGTGTTATAGCCAGTTAGATCATACAGTGTCTTACAGAATCTTGCGTCCCCTTCTATACTAGTACATGCTGTTTATGGGGCAGAACAAGATACTAGTACATTTATACATCATTTCCTTTGCATTTCTTCAATCTGCAACATATTTTACTACCGAACTCCTATGAGGAATAAGCATTTCATATGATGTGGGCGTTCTCTGTTGAGTACTATAGAAGTGTAGTTGTCTGGCAGTCTGGAGACTGGAACGGTAACGGGGACACAACTTTCGAATATGGCTGTACATACTAGAGAACGGCAAGTGTTGATGCCATGGAACGATATAAGCCAGGGTACGTTGACAGAATATGCAAGATGGAAGCTTCGGATGGAAGAAAGGCATGTGATTAAACTGTTAAAATACTACTACTAATACTATCTATCTATCTATTACCAGACTCCTCAATCCCGCACGGGGTGGCCACAAACAAATCGCCTCCATATCACTCTGTCCCCTGCCATTTCACTACCACGCTCCCAACTCACACCCCCCTCTCTCATATACCTCTCCACTCCATCCCTCCATGTCATCATCGGCCTCACACTCCCTCGCGCCCCCTCCACCTCACTCATATACACTCTCCTCGTCAGTCTTTCACTCTCCATCCTCTCCACATGCCCAAACCACCTTAACGTGTTTCTCCTATCGCTTCCTATCACGTCTTCAACCACACCAAAACGCTCCTTCACTTCCTCATTTGTTAGTCTGACTCTCCATGTGACTCCACATGCTCCTTTCAAATAACTCATTTCCACTGCTCTCACTCTTAAATTCTGTCCTTCCAACAGGGTCCAAGCTTCCCTTCCATATGTCAGAGTTGGTATCACAATACTGTAATGTAACAACTTTTTCACTTCCATGCTCACCTCCCTGTTTCTTATCACTGCTTTCATCGAACCAGCAACCTTCCTTATCTGCTGCACCATTTCGAGCACTTCAGCCTCCAGACTTCCATCCTTATTCATCACACTGCCCAAGTACTTAAATTCACTCACATTCTCAATATCCTTCCCATCCAGTCTCACTGTACATTCACTGGTTTCACTTCTCTCTAAGACCATCACTTTACTCTTCCCTACATTCACCTTTAGATTCCGTTTCTTACACACTCTCCCAAACTCATCTACCAAGCCTTGCAGCTCCCCTTCGTCTTCGCTCAACAACACAGTATCATCTGCAAACAACAGTACAGGGAGTTTCCAAACACTGCCCTCTCTCACTAGGGCCGCTCCAACATCCACTGCCCGACCTTGTATCTCTTTTATAACCCCATCCATATACAGATTGAACAACCATGGAGACATGACATCCTTGTTTCAATCCAACCTTCAAATGGAAAGATTCACTCAGTTTGCCATCCACACGCACTGCAGCCGTAGCACCCTCATACATAATCTTCACTGCCTTCAACAACTTCCCATCCACTCCTTCCACAAACCTTGTCTATCCACCCTGTCCTATGCTTTCTCCAGATCCATGAAGGGTGCATACAACTTCTTGCTCTTCTCTAGAAACTTTTCCACTATTGATCTAAGAATGAATATCTGGTCTACACAACCTCTTCCCTTCCTAAAACCTCCTTGTTCTTCTCCAACTAATTCCTCAGTAATTTCCCTAACTCTGTCAATAAGTATCCTACCATATACGTTTCCTATTACACTGAGAGGCCAAATGCCCCTATGATTACCACACACTGCCTTTTTCCCCATTTCATTTGTACAGAGGAATAATTATACCTGACTTCCAATCCTCCGGGACTCTACCCATCTCCCAAGCCAATCTGCACATATTCCACATCCATTCTATTACTATCTCTCCCCCATGCTTCAGCATTTCATCACACACTCAATCAATTCCTTTGACTTTCCCCATTTTAACTTTCTTCATTGGTTCCACCACTTCCATCCTGGTGATTTCTTCCTCTCTTCTCACAATCCTCCTTCTCCCTGCCATTCCCCAGCCACTTATACTTTAATTACATTCATTCTCTATGTTCAACAATTCATTAAAGTGTTCTCTCCATCTGTTTACTTTTTCTCCCTTCTCTACTACTAATCTACCATTTTTATCTTTCACACCCCCACTGACTTCGTTGGCACCCTGTCTAGCTCTCTTTACCTCCTTCCAGAACATTTTCTTACATTTCCTCCACTTTGCACTCAAATTCCTTCCAAATTCCTCATCCACTCTCTTCTTACTCCCTCAACTAATCTTTTCACCTCCCTCCTCCTCACTACATATAACTCTCTCGTCCGTCTCTCAGCTTCTTCGTCGCCCCTGTTCCTCATCCACACATTATAAGCTTTTTTCTTTTGTGCCACAGCCTCTCTCACCTCTTCAGTCCACCATGCTGTTCCCTGAACACCCATTCATCTTCTCTTCACCCCACACACCACCTCACATGCTGCACAGATTTCTTCTGTGAATACCTTGTATACACCTTCCGCGTCCCCCATCTGCTCCAATCTATATTTACCCAATCGCTCCTCCACTTCCCTTTTATATTCAGCCTTTATTCCAGCCTCTTGTAACTTTTCTACCCTCCTTGTAACAAATACTTCCTCCTGTCCTTCCCTTCTTCTCTTCCTCCATCTTGTTTGGATTTTGATTCTGGCCACCACCAAGTGGTAGTCAGAAAGTCCACTCCCCCAGCCTCTATATACTCTTGCATCCATTACACATCTTCTCATCCTTTCATCCACACACACATAGTCAATCACTGCCATCCGTTCATTCATTCCTCCGTCCTCACTTCTCACCACTCGCCATGTATACCTATGGATCATTTTGTGCCTGAAGAGGGTATTAGCTACCACCAACCCCCTCCCAGCACAAATGTCCACTAAAGCACTGCCATTCTCATCCATCTCTGCAGGCACACCCCACTCACCAACCACTCCATCCACCTTCTCATTCCCTACTTTTCCATTCATATCTCCAGTCAGAAAAACTCTCTCATTCCTTTCAAACTTTTCCAAGCAGGCTTCCACATTTGTCCAAAACTCTTCTCTCACTCTGCTTACACGATCTTGCGTTGGCGCAGGCTTCCACATTTGTCCAAAACTCTTCTCTCACTCTGCTTACACGATCTTGCGTTGGCGCATACATGCACACAATTGCCCACAATGGTAGTCCAACTTTCACTCTTACCCACACAATCATTGACCCAACTGATGCATACTCTCTTACATTCTCCTTCCACCTGTTGCTCACAACAATACACACTCCCTCTTTCGCCATCTCATTCTCATCCACTCCCGCGCATATACCCCATCCGTATTCCCATTCCCTCAAACCCTCACCTCAATATTTAGTTTCAGTTATTCCACATATATCCACTTTCCCACTCTCAAGCACCTGTACAATCTCTCTCTCTCTCTTTCACCTCATCATTCATACCCCTTACTACTAATACTACTACTACTACTAATAGTAGTAGTAGTAAGAATAACAATCTATTTATCCATCTATATACTAATCTATATACTAATATACTAATCTATCTATCTATATAATAATATAGCAATAATAATAAGCTGAAGGTTCCCTCTGGAAGAAGTAGATCTATGCTTTGCATGGGGAATTGAGACAGAGTGAAGGCTTCTATTTTTAGCCGGATAATGTGGCAGAATAAGAGGGCTGTGCCGGCATTACCGTCAGATGCAAAATGCTACAACAGCTCAAATAACTAGCTATATTACTTGTTTTATATTTAGTTTTTTTTTTTTTTATGTGTCCGACTCTGGGCATAGGCTTTACAGCCTGCTATCAAGGCCCAGTCGTCCACCTACATACCATACACCTCTACATGTCACCACTTCGGCGCTAACACCCACCGTCCATATTGAATACATGCTAGGGCTGTCTCATACAGGAGAGGTACGAATTACTACACTGCTCAAATAAAGGCAAGTACAGGATGTCCATAAATTCCTTCACGTTTTCTCAGGTTTATTCAGGTGTAGGCATAATATGTTATAACAATACTATATGTAACTATGGAAAGTAACTGTATAGCTATAGGGAACAATATGTAAAACAGGTACTGTAGTTATGTCTGAGCTCTTCAGGAAGAGTTAGAGAACACATCCCCTTACCCAGACTATTCAAGAAAGCCAGACAACCCTGATCATGTGCCAGAAACGTGGCCCACACACACACACACACACACACACACACACAAACGTACGCACACGTACGCCCACACACTTTAGCGGACGCTAGAGGGAGATATAAGTCCCATATCACATGCAGGAAGGTTAGACAGTGAGAGAGACAGACAGAGACAGAGTGAGACAGAGCAGGAGAGGAGAGAAAAAGTGTTAGAGAAGGCGAGAGCGATAGGGAGTAGGAGAGTGAGAGTAAAGTAGGAGGACGGCAGCTAGCACAAACCATAGGCTATACGGGTCACGCCAAGCTGTTAACTTTCAATCAAGCAACTGTCTCACAATAAACTCCATAGACCCAAATCTGCCTGTATCATCATCACACTTAAAATACGAAGAGAATAACGGAACAGAGAAGGACTACACTGATATCTCCTACATGCCTCACCATTACTCTCTCCTAGCGACTCTCTCATCGACAAACAATAAAATAACCTTCTCAATATAATTACATTCTTCGGCTACGTCTGCTTATACATGTACATTCCAGGATCTTCACATCTATTCAGTTAGGTCAATTCAGGCTCGTTCAGGCTATTTCAGGTTCATCCATGCCCTTCACATCCATATCGTTTAAGTCATGTCAGTCAGTGTCAGTCGAGGGCCATTCCTCCCCCTTGTCTTTCCTCACCAACACTTTGATCAACTCTCCTTTGCCCTCTCCTCTTTTCTAACCCCTTATCCTCCTTTCCACACCACACTTCCCACTTTCTCCTCTCCTTTTCGTACCCAACCCCTTCCCTTACAAATCCACACATGTCCCTCAGTTCCTTCACTGCCCCTTCCTGCTCCTCCATCTGGTTTTTAAATGGTTCTATCATTGGAGTTTTTAATCTAATTACTTGTATACTGTGGGCCATTTTTCGCTCCTTAAATCAGTTACACCTCAACTGACAAAACTGATGATTAATATTATGGGGGTTGATTTCTAGTTTTGGGGAGAAACCAAACTTAACTCATGACTTGTGAGAGATATCAGTTTGGTGACTTTCCTATCCCTACATGAGAAGTGATGGTTCAGTGGCAGAATTCTCTCTTACCTCACAGGAGGTCCGAGTATATTTGCCAGCCGATGCACGTTTTAAGCCCAATATCTAGAGCGTGGATCACAATGGGCGTGGTAATTAGGAAGGGCAACATCAAATGGGGGCCTGTGTACTGGAAGGGGGCTTGTGAGGTAATGATATTTTTTTTTATTTATTTTTTTTTAAGCAAGTGAAAGGTGCCATTGTAAACACTGACCCGTATTGACACTCATAACTCATGATGGGGACGGTGGCAGAGTACATGCCTCAGCTGGGATAGCACTATGTAGTTAAAACCAAAATAAGTCTGCAGAATACACTACACAAAACAGAGGTCCCCGTGCAGGAGCTAGATTTTAGAAGAAATTAATGAGACTTCTGCTCTTAACCACAATTTTATGCTTGAGAGAGAGTTGGGATTGAATTAAGATTCCAAGTTTGGCGTGTGCTACATGACAGGTTATGTGCTAATAGAAGGTGTGGATGTAATAAGACCTTCTTTCCCTCCTTTCCCCACCTGCCAATGTCACTTTTTTACGCCCCCCACACCACCCAATCAATTCCATCCATACTCCATTCATTCGTAACTTCATCCGTTTACCTATTCTTGACAACTCCTCTTCTGCCTGCTTTCCTAGCCCATCCATTTCTTTCCCTCCCTCCCTTCCTACTCCTTCCACTCCTCCTCACGTACTTGCTTTCCTTGTACTTTTCCACCATTGTTTAATCTTGGGATTCTTCAGATTTTTGGTTCCTGAGAGCAGTTTCCTCCACTTTCTGTATAGTTACCCCCTAACTGTGGAAAACGAATGAAACATATTACAGGACTGACTTCAGTTGAACTCTAGTCTCTGGGAGAAAGCAACCGTGACTCGGAACTTCTGCAAAACCTCAATTTCGCGTTCTTCCCTTTGATTTCATGAGCATCGGTGGTTCAGTGGTAGAATTCTCGCCTGCCACGCGGGAGGCCCGGGTTCGATTCCCGGCCGATGCACGTTTTGAACCTAATGTGTTCAAGATTGTATTTGGAACAATTAAGTAGTGCAGGAGTCCACGATGGAATCAAAAACTAGATATTTAGGAAGAAAAAGGAGTAGCAGGATCCTGTGTGCTGCAAGGTGCCTTCAATTGGAATGAAGGCCTGTCTGTTCAACAAGGATTAAGTGGTTGTGTTATGGCAAGAATGTGACGTGGTATGGAAGGAAGGATTGTAGTCAACGTATGTGCTATCCGATGGTTTGGCATTGAATGAAGGAAATCATACCCCAGGAGAAGGTGGCACAGGATAGTTATCCATAAAAGGCAGTGACGTCGATTCCAACCTGTTGTGAACCCCGCCAATACACAACAATTATTCTGAAGCAGCAAAGAAATAATCAGTTTTATAGTAACAGCAAAAGTTGGAGATTTGGGTTAATGGGGCCCAGAGGGCAAGGAGTGTTATAGCCAGTTAGATCATACACTGTCTTACAGAAACTTGTGTCCCCTTTTCTATACTAGTACCTGCTGTTTTGGGGGCAGAACAAGATACTAGTACATTTATACATAATTTCCTTTGCATTTCATCAATCTGCAACATATATTCCTACCGATGTCCTATGATGTATAAGCATTTCATATGATGTGGGCGTTCTCTGTCGAGTACTATAGAAGTGTAGTTGTCTGGCAGTTTTGAGTACGGAACGGTAACGGGGACACAACTTTCAAATATGGCTGTACATACTA
>JAGKTI010012551.1:9123-24472 GCA_018397915.1 Birgus latro
CTCTCTCTCTCTCTCTCTCTCTCTCTCTCTCTCTCTCTCTCTCTCTCAAAACTCTGCCTACACTGTGTTCATGTCCTTATGTTCGTTCATGGTACAGGTTCAGACGTGTCTTAATGGCTTGGTGATAGTGAAAGGTAGTGAAAGCATACGTTGATGATAGTGGTGCAAGATATGGTGCAGCAGTGGTGGTGGAAAGTACACAGGGTGGACCGTGATGTATAGATTTACGCTATAGTGCTAATCACGAAGGAGTTCTAGGGGTAGGTTGTGGAGTCGTAGTATTGCCTTATTTTTTGAGCCACAGGAAATAAACTGCTAAGGGACGAAAATCTCCGCCTATAGTCGCGGCGCACGACTCTGAGGTTGTCATTATCGTGCCCTGGCAACCCACCCGTCAACAATGCTTCTGATTTGATTTTGTGTATAATATAATACGTATGTGATTCGTGTATAATATGTTCGTGTATAATAATATTCTTGTATAATATATTTGTGTATAATAATATGATTGGTGTATATTATGATACAAAATCGGACGCACTGTTGACAGGTAGATTGCCGAGGTACGATAATGACAACTTCAGAATCGTACACCGCGACCATGGTAAGAATGAATGCACACTTAAATTCAGGGGCATGTAATTCCAAGGTAAGGCAGATCATAGGTACTGGCAGGCAGAATGACGCTGGTACTGGTGGTTTATTACTTTTAACTTCATATTGGCTTTATTATTGTTATTATTATTATTATTGTTGTTGTTGTTGTTATTGTTATTGTTATTGTTATTGTTTTTGTTTTTGTTATTGTTGTTAATGTTTGTTATTATTGTTACTATTACTGTACTACTGTTGCTGTTTGTTGTTATTATTGTTATAATTAGTGTCGGTCTTGATTGTTATTATTATTATTAAATATAAACGAATTTCAATCGGACTTTTCGGACTGGACGAGGTAAATAGAGAGCCTTCAGTGTGAAAAGGTCTTTCCTAAATTTGATAAAAACGACTGAAGGTAGCAAAGAAAAAAAAAAAGCTGGAAAAATACGCCATTGAACTGAAGCGATGAAGTGCTAAGTGGATGGCGGTGGTGCAATTTCTGAAGTGCTGAAATAACAGGATTGTGGTGGAATTACTGAAAGCTTAATTAAGTTGGTGGTGGCAGTGCAAAGTGTAGCGGTGATGTTGGAGAGCGGTGGAGGAGGTAATTACATTAGAGCAGTAGGGTGGAGCGGTGATGGATCGATTGCATACGAATAATCAGGCAGCGCAACAGCAAATCTTATATACTGCCAGACTGCAGCTTAAAAGAATATAACATGGGGTGAAATATGACTAAAGTTAAAGTAGATGTGCAGTTTCTTCCTGTGCATTCAGAGAAAACATGGAAACCGCATCCCCGATCCCGCAATATGTATACCGATTTCGCTGAAGTCCATGCAGTAACGTTCCTCATTTCGGATCGTTTTTATTTTTGGAAGGGGCCTGACCCCTCCAAGAATCGCTGGGAGGGTCACGCTCCCCAAATACCGCATTACGGATGAGAGTCCATCGTACAACATGTACGAAGATATCAAAGTCATATTTGCAATCCTTTTATTATTTCTGAGAATTTTTTACTTCTTGAGTGGGCTGACCACCCTTAAAATCATCGCTGGAAAATTGTATATTATGGAAGACCTTCGGTGCAGTCTGAGGAACTCACCTGAAATTTTTTTTTTCATTTCAAATCTTTCTCCTATTCCTGATCTTTTTTTTCTTTTTGGTAGAAGGCTTACCCCCCTCCAATCACAGGGAGTAGGTGTTGGGGAGCCATGGTCTCCAAGAATCAATGTGCAGTTTCTTGTGCATTCAGAGAAAACCGGGAAACTACATATTTAATCCTGCGATTTGAATGTTCATTTCATTGAAATCCATGTGCTCACTTTCCCCTATCTCTGATCGTTTTTATTTTGGGGATGGGGGTTGACCTCTCCAAGAATCATTAGGGGTTCACGCTCTCTAAATATCGCTTTATGGATGAGAGTCCAGTGTGCATGTGCCAGGATATCAGAGCCATATCCGCCCTCCTTTCACTGTTTATGAGAATTTACAATTACTCGTAGCTGCGCTGGGCTGACCCTCATAAAAGACAGGGCTGGAAAATTGTATTTAGTTGGAGTCCTTGCCAGTAATCCGACGAACGCACCTGGGAAGTTTCATTCAGGTATTTCCCCATTTCTGATTGTTTTATTTTAGGAAGGAGGATCCAACCCCCCCCCCCCCCACCATGAATCATTGAGGGCTTACGTTCCTCAAATGTCGCATTACAGATGAGAGTCCATTGTACAGCATGTACTAAGATAACAAAGTCATAAATATTTTTTTTTATGTGTCCGACTACGATACTATACAGTAGGCTTCATAGCTTATTCCCATGACCCAGTAGTCCTCCTACATAGCATACATCTCCACATGTCACAATTTCGGCGCTAATACCCACCATCCATTTTGAATACATGCTAGGGCTGTCTCGCTGATGTATTGGTATTAGTTGGGTTACTTTTACAATAAGTCTGCGAGTCGTCTGGCAGATCAATTAAGTCTGCTTTATGAAATTAAAATCCTTATACTGTTACCTGCCCCAGCAGAGATTCGAACCTGGGTCCATTAGGACTGCGAGCCACCTCTCTATTGATTCAGCCACCTTCTTCCCCTAATGTGCATCCTTTGCAAGTTTTGGATGGGGGGGGGGGCTGACTCCCCTAAAAATAATGGTGGAAAGTATTATGCAGTGGGGGACATTATCAAGTAACCACACGAACTTATCTGAGAAGTTTTGTTGAAATTCGTCAGCTCACTTTTCCGTATTTCTGATAATTTTTATTTCTGAGAGGAAGGCTGACCCTCCAAGAATCACTGGAATGGTCACGCTTTCCAAATATCGAATTACAAGTAAAAGTCCCTAATACAACATATGTCACGATGTCAAAGTCACACCGGCCTTCCTTTCACTATTCCTGAGAATTTTTACTTTGGCTGGTGGGGGGGGGCTGACTCCCCCAAAATCCATGCTTGGAAAATTGTATATAGTGCAAGACCTTTCCAGGAACCCGAAGAACACACCTGGTGGGTTGCATTCAAATTCATCAAATAGCCTAGGAATACACACACACACACACACACACACACACACACACACACACACACAGCCTGAGTATAGCAACGGCATACGGCGCGTTGCCGAAAGTTATATCATTCTGCATTGCAGGACTGATAGATAAGATGGAGTAAGAAATTTGTTTAATTACAAAAATACAGCATAAAATCCTGTACATGAGGCTTGCGGTCTCCACATAGGAAAGGACTACCCCATCTGCAGGAAATGCACCCTTCCCAAACGCCGAGGAAAGACAGTAAGACCTATGCCCCGTCCAGTGCTTGGAGTGGTACTGACGACGTATGAATGAATCCCTAAAACTGAGGCACTACACCAGTAAGTGCCTAACAGTCAAGGGGAATGGTAATTCTCGCAGAAAGAAGGGGAAGCTCTTTCCATTAAAAAAAAAAATTGTGTGAGAGAGAGAGAGAGAGAGAATCGGGTGTGACCCATGCGGAGGTGACACAAAGCGGTGGTGGATGTCATATGGTTGTGAGGTGGGTGATGGTTGTGCAAATTATGAAGTGTTGAAACTGGCAGGAGCAAGTGATGGTTGGTGGTGCTGGTGGATAGCGTAAGGCAGTGAAGTCAGTGGTAGCGGTTGTGGTAGAAGTAATACAATGCTTAAGTGGATGCTGATCGTATCGTGGAATTATGAAGCGCAGACGCGGATTGGTAGTGGTGATGGTTGTGGTTGAATCATGAGTTCCTTAACTAGGTGGTGGTGATGGTGCAAATTATTACGAGCGAGCGAGGAAAGCAAGTGAGCGATGTTTACTCTCGGTTAAGGTTGGCCCGACCCGACCGTCACGCTAAGCAGAAGCTAATGACTTTACTCCTATGTGAAGTAGAGATGAAATTCTTTTTGCATATGATACGTTCATTGAATAAATTTTATCAACTAAAAACTCACCGATAAAGGCGTAGGTCCCCTTGGAATTTCGTGTTTTCCAAGGGAGTGTTCGGCAGTAATAGGTGAACGCCTCAGCTGCGAAATCATATACTGTATATATTTTTTTTTAGATTTTCCCCCGTAACACGCTTTTTCTTGGCATCAGCTCTAGCAATTAAATATCGGAGATTCCGCCTGTGATTTTATATCAGAGGGAAATTGTGCGGCGTTCGCTCGCTGGTCACTCGCTCACGAAGGGCACTTTACTGGTAGGTACCAAGTACAAATGGGAGGTGGTAGGGGAAATATTCAAGTGCTGAAGTAGGGAATCGTGGTGTATGTTGTCAGGAGGTGAGGAAGGCAGATCGTGGTGGTGTAAATAAAAGTGCTGAAATAAGCTACTGACAATGCTGAAAATATACAATTGAAAATCGATGGTAAC
This sequence comes from Birgus latro, assembly GCA_018397915.1. Taxonomy (NCBI): domain Eukaryota; kingdom Metazoa; phylum Arthropoda; class Malacostraca; order Decapoda; family Coenobitidae; genus Birgus; species Birgus latro. Next base: position 13,594 of record JAGKTI010012551.1, read on the forward strand.
TTGTGGTGGTTCAGGTTACCTTTGGAAATGTCGTCCTTAGTCTGTATTTCCCGCTGCTTATGACCTCCATCTTTTAAACGCAATGTATCAACACATCTTTAAATGAATGAATCTTGATTTTGGCTTCCATTTGCTTTATTTTTATTGTAGGGAGCGACTGTGCGGGGCTTTTTCAATATTGCATTAAATGAAATCGCCGTCGATACAGTGCTTATGAAATTAATGTTGAGCTGAAGGAGGGTGATAGTGTTGGAAATTATAGGTACTCGTGAACTGTAGTGTTGTTGGTGTTGATGTTGTTGGCGGTGGTGGTGCAGATTTTAAGTGCTGAAGCGGATGAGTGGATGGTTGTGAAAAGAGCAGAGCGGAAGTAGAGGGTCTTTAGTATGTTTTTCTTTTTCTTTACAGACGAGGAACAGAGGAAGGGGAAAAAAATGAAATAATCCATACCTAATCCATGTGATGTAAAATATCTAAAAGCAGAAGTGGATCAAAGTGGTGGATATAAAAAAAAATGTTGAGGTCGAAGTTAGTGTTGGTCCAAAATATTAATACAGGTGAACAAAAGGTGGAGGGAGGGGGGGAATTAGTATATGCTGAGGTAAGGTGGTGGTGGTGGTGGTGGTGCAAACTATAAAGTGGGTATTTGTGTTGGTAAAAAATGTAGGTGCCGGAAAATAGATATGTGGTGTTTAAGAAGGTAGCTTTGGTGTGTGTCATAAAGTGCTAAAGTGGGTGGTTGCGGTGGTGAGGAGGAGGAGAAAGCATTTAAGTCCTGAAGTAGACAGTTTCGGCGCATGTTATCAAGTGCTAAAGTGGGTGGTGGTGGTGGTGGTGCTGGTGATGTGTAAATATTTAAGTGCTGAGATGGACAGATGTGATGCAAGTTATGAGGTGTAATTATGAGGTTGTGGTGGCGGTGTACATATTATTGTTGAAGTGCGTAGCTATGGTTAAAGTCGTAAAATCCTAAAAATGGATGGTGGGGATGATGGTGGCGGCGGTGGTGGTGGTAGTGGCAGGTAAAAATGCAAATGCTGAAGTGTTTAAGTAAGTTTTGATGCGGTATGAAGTGCTAAGAATGTGTGATGGTGATAATGCAGCTCACTGTATATTACAAGACTAAAAGGCAGTGAATATTATCAAGTGTTGAAGGTAACTGATGGCGGTGTCAATTTTTAAATGATAAAGGACGGTGATACTTGCGGTGTAAAGGCTTCATCTCTTCAATCCAATGACGTGTGTGTGTGTGTGTGCGTGTGTGCGTGTGTGCGCGTGTGCGTGTGCGTGTGCGTGTGTGCCATTTCTTTCTACCTCCTGTCGATATCACTTCAGTTTAGGAAAGATTTTTTTAACATATGCTCCCTTGACTTTTTTTATTAACTCCCAGCAGAAGTCTTCTCAAAGATGAATATAACCTTTGCAGCTATCAAGAATAATTATAAAAAATGTGTGTCTTAGTCAAGGGATTAAGTGGATGATCTTGATGAGGCTCATAAATATTGAAGGGGGATGGTGTTGGTGGTGCGGGTTAAATCGGATATTATGAAGTGAAGTAGTTGGTAGTGGTGTTGGCTGAATTGTATGTCATAGAGTAGTAGTAGTAGTTATTGAAAGTATAGTGTATAAGTAGTAGTAGTAGTAGTAGTAGTAGTAGTTGGCGTTGGTGGTAGTGTTGTAGCGTAGGATAAATTATATAAAGTTACAGGGCAGTTGATGACAGTGGTGGTGGTGTAAGCTAAATTATATATTAAGTGGTGAAGTAAGTGGTGGTAGTGATGGTACTGGTGGTGGAAATCATGAAGTGCTGACGGAGTGTTGGCAAGGCAAGGCACAGGAGGCACCTGCTGGACACATAATGAACCCAGTTTGCACAGGTAAAAAAATGTGTCCCACGGAAACTCCGGTAAAGAAATCCCGCAAGTTTCACCCAGCGTCGTGGTAAAGTCATGCCGCTAGTTTCATCCCGCAAGTCTCATCCACCGCCGACTCTCCTCAAACTTGTGACAGGAAAACTGAATTTGAAGTTTGCATGAATAGCCGGTGTGGTTATGAGGCAGCAACGACACCTGGGGGAGGGGAGAGCTGGCTCAACTCGTCCGTGATGCTGTGTCTTGAAACCAGGCAAGCTTTAATAATCTCTTCAGTGGCATGTCGTTTTATTGCAACCGTACGCACGATGACGCGGCGGGTGCGATGTTTTGCCCGGTGTGTGTGTGTGTGTGTGTGTGTGTGTGTGTGTGTGTGTGTTTGTGTGTGTGTGTGTGTGTGTGTGTGTGTGGAGAGAGAGAGAGAGAGAGAGAGAGAGAGAGAGAACAAAATAACTTAAAGCAGTTTATATCTTCATTCTTTGACAACTTCAGCTAATTATTTTATTCAAATGACATGTCTAGTTTATTCTTGACACCTCAAACTTAACTTATTCAATTTAGGAAAGACATTGCGAACTGATAGGGAATATCAAGACAATATGTACCTCTTCTGCTTCAAAGTCTTTCCTTAGCTGAAAGAAAAACCGTCTTGAAATAGCAGGAACAAAACAGACCAGACTGCATTCATCAACCTCATCAAAATGAAAGGTCTTGACGTATGCCTGAGCCCTTAGTCTTTTGTTTTAAGCCGCGGTGTGTTGCGTCCCTCCCCCGTCTCTCTCGATAGATAGATAGAAAGATAGACAGATAGATAGATATAGATAGATATCATCTATCTATACACATATATATACAGTATACAAGTATATAGATAGATATAAAGTATAGATGGATGGATATCTATATCTGTTCTGTTTCCGAAATTGAATCTGGCTGCGCAACCCACCATTCTGTGGTCACTTCTGATATTTACTGTGTTGATAATTGTCACATTTATGATCGTGTTATTCTTATCAGCAGTAATGAAGTCGATTTCATTCTTTGTGTCTTCATTTAGACTTCTCCAGGTCCATCTTCTCCCTGTTCTTTTGTGGAAGAATGTGTCCATTATTCTCATGTCATATATTTAAGCAAAATTTACCTCTATTTCGCCTCTGTCTTTTCTTTCTCCCACTCCGAATTCTCCCACACATGCTTCTCCATTTTTTTTTAATTTGCGAATTCTGCTTTGAAGTCTGTCATGAGTATAGTATATGTGGTGTTTTCTTCTTCCATAATCTGGGAAATGTCGTCATAGGATGTTTCTGTTTCCTCATCTGAGCTTTGAGAAGTCGGTGCATAGACTTGTATTACTTTCAGGGTTTTTTTTTTTTTTTGCATAGTCTAATTACAGTCTATGCTGCTTTGTCATATACACTGCTGAATTCAACAATGTTGTCTGCAAGATTTCTGTCAATCAGAAATCCTACACCACTAACTCTTTCATTTTGGCTTCCTCTGTAGTAAAATAGGCGGTTGCTGTGGAGCTGAATTAATTTTCCTTCTTTTCTGTGGCTCTCTTTCTCACCTACAGTATCCCAACTAATGTGTTCTAATTCGGTCATTAAGGTATCGAGTTTGTAATCTTCTGCGACGCTTCTTACATTGTACGTGTAGATTATGGATTTCAGTTTGTTTAATGTCCCGGTCTCTGATTTGCCGAGTCGGTGCCTACTCAGTTTTGGTGGCACATTGCCCGTGTGCACAGAAGGCAGTGCGACTGGACTAGTAAACGATGATCTAACACGAACGCCAGTGAAATCGTTAACAGTAGAATTCATGTTTGGTTGGGGAGATTGCGACAAATAAGCTCATCTCACTGCCACATAGTTTCTGGTGAGAAGTAATTTTTGTACCACCTTATTCATTATACTCGGTGAGCCGTATATATCTATAGGGGGTCCCATGGCCCACTCCATCTAAGATTGTACCTTGTATTATCAGCAAGGCCTTCCCTTATCCGTCACCCGAGGACGCGCCAAGGATCCTGCCCTTAGGTATATGTCGGTCCATCTTAGTCTGTATGTCTGTCTGTCTGTCGGTCTCTCTATCTGTTTATTTGTCTGTATGTCTACCTGTCTGTCTTCGTACCTACGTACCTACATACCTACCTATCTCTCTGTCCATCTGTTCCTATGGCTAATTTAATGGATACTGCTTGCTCGTCTAAATTTTTGTTTTACGACCCTCTCCTCTACTCTGGATGGCATGCAGCACCCGTCCACCTGCACAGTCTTATCCCTCTTCTGTCCAACTTCTAATGTAATACGTAATCGGCACACACCTAGCCAGCGTTAGAAATGGAATTAACAGTTATCTTTTTTTATGGAATTCGTCTAGGAGTCTATAAATAAATTTTTCTTGATTTAGAGTGAACAACTTTTTGCTGGTCTCAACATTTTTTTCGTAAAAAGTAGATATAAACAGATAGATATGTAGGTTTCAAATTACTTGCCATGTACTGAAAGGGAAAAAGAAACACTCACTACTAATTTTGACCTGACTAGTGAGTTTCAGGGTAGAAAAACAAAACAGGTAACTGAGATTAACAAACGTACATACAATACGTTATATTAAATAGTACTGTAATTTTTACCCCACCGACAAGAACTGTGGATCTATTAATGTCTTGGGAGCCATAATGCTTGTTGGGATTTTTATTTACATGTAACATTGTACGAAGCTAATTGTCATATTCGTACTTTTATTGACTACAACTACCCTCGTTCGTTTGGGAGACTCTCGGTGATATACATCTTTTTTTTGCTTTTTATGTTAATTGGCTTTAAGAAAACAAGACTATTATCTCACACTACTGAAAAGGTCTATAATAACGTGCAGGGATAAATAAATTCGTATTAATTAAACATAGCAGAATACACTGCAATGCCCTCCACGAGATATGGCCTCATCTCCCCCCAGTAACAGAGCTGGAGGAAACAATATGGCCAGTAAATGTAGTGGATTCCAATAAACGCTACATTACGACACTGCCACCGATATCATTCCTCGAAATTTTACTAAAGTGGATATAACAGTTTAGCAGGCGTACAATGATAAGATGTACCGGAAAATATAATGGCGGCAGCTGCTGATATAACGCAGAACGCTTGGTAACTGGATGTGCTATTGTGTGGAGAGGAGCGAATGGAAACGCAAGAGAAGAGGATAAATACATTAGATCGGTTGGACTATTACAGTATAAGCAGCTGTACTCTTTTTCCTTTAGCTTGACATGAAACTGCCATCTCTGTCTTTTTATGCTTAGCTGTAGCACGAGATCAACACTAGATTATGGACCTAGTAACAAAAACGTGAAAACGATGCAGAGTCGTAGCACTGTCTTCTTTAACCTGGCCTAAAATAGCCATATCTCCGCATTAAATGTTGGGCTGTAGCAAGAGACTAACACTAGAATAAAGTGCTAGTAACAAAGAAGTGCTGTGGGAAGGATGTGGAGTCGTAGCATTGTTTTTCTCTGTCATTGTGCTGCGAGAAATAAGTTGCAAAAAGACGAAAAGCTGGGCCAGGTGAAGGTAAAGGAAGTATAGGCAACTCATATCCTGAGGTAAGATTACGCTAGGAAGATACAGTGACCTTTAAAAATAGGTCCCCCTCCCTCATGCAGTTTGTAAAGCCTGGCTAGGGAATTTGGGTGAAAAGGTTGAAAAAGAAGCGTATAACATCGTACTGGAACCTGGGGAAAAAAATGGATGAAAAATATGTCCTGAGTACTTTAGTCATTTCTAGAGTTAAAATGCCAAACCTTTACATATCATAGGCCTATCTATTCACTTCCTATGTGCTTATCCCTTGTTTCACTGTGCTGTCTCTCCCTGTGGCTATGATCTGTTAAAATATCTTTACTTATAATTACCCCTAGACGTGTGTATTCTAATTAGGAAAGACATTTTGAACTGGCCCTTGTTAATGGTTAGACATGGTTGCGGATTCTGCTAAGTACTCTGAGCTGCGTTTCACGTGGTTCTAACACACCCACCCCCAAACCTACACCCACACCCACACTCAAACCTACACCCACACCCACACCCACCCCCAAACCTACACCCACACCCAAACTCAAACCCAAACCTAACCCACACCCACACTCAAACCTACACCCACACCCACACTCAAACCCAAACCTAACCCACACCCACGCACACACCCAATCAATCTCGGCCGTCTCACACATTATCTCACATATTCACACCCCGGGAAATCCGCACACGCACACACACACACATACACACACACACACATACACACACACACACACACACGCACACAAGCACATCCACATGCACGTACACACATACACACACACACACACACACACACACACACACACAAGCACATCCACATGCACGTACACACACATACACACACACACACACACACACACACACCTTTGCAATGAGACTCGTTATACACCCACACCCTCATAACTCCCCATCCCCGGTTCCTAAAACACACACACACACACACACACACACACACACACCTAGTACTTTCCCAAATGAATTCCTCCAGGGATTCCTCTTCACGCCTGGCCCACCTTCTCCATTAATCTCCAGCCACAATATCAATCATTCTGCCCTTCTCCTGCACACAAGTTCTTTCAGTTACAGTTCCTCCTTGTCTTTCCTCACTTCACTGCGTCAGGTATCTCGCATGCTCTGTATAAACCCCCTGGTGAAAGAAAAAGAACAAGGCATAAGGAAAATCAATCTATCTGTCTACCTATCTATCTATCTTTTGCCAGACGCCTTAATCCCACATGAGTTGGCCACAAACAAATCGAATACACGTTCCCCTGTCCTCTCCCTTTTGACTGTCCTCTCTCCAGTTCACACACCCTTCTCTCATACAACTCTCCTTTCCATCTTTCCATATCATCCTTGGTCTCTCCCTCTTCCTCTCCCTTTCCACCTCACTCTCATACACTACACTCCATCTCCTCCTTGGTCTCCTCCTCCTCCTCCTCTCTTTCTCAACCTCACTTACATACACTCTTCTAGTCAGTCTCTCAGTCCCCATCCATCAGAAGCATACTGTAAACCCTCTGAAGGGTTTACTGGATGTTGTGTTTATATACCTCATTAGTAGCGGTTTCGTCTGTACTAAAGGAAATTGTCTTCCAGCAGCAAAAAATACACTGCAAAGGATGACATAATGTCGAAGGATAAACACTGGAACAAGTATTATTTCACACCTGCCCAAACTCTCCCTACCAATCTTTTCGTTCACGTAAATTATTGCACGTTCTTTGCCCCTCTCTAATTTACTGATTATGTTTTCTTTCATCCATTTCCGTAGGCTCATTCTCTCTCTCTCTCTCTCTCTCTCTCTCTCTCTCTCTCTCTCTCTCTCTAGTATCTATCCATCCATCTATCTGCCACCTCGCGGCATATACAAGACAGACTTAAATTTCAAGATTTCTATTCATGCTTCATTTAATCCTTTCCTACCCCATTAAGAGCTTAGAGGCCTGAGACTAGTTCACTAAGACGAGACCACTGTTGTTTCTGTTGTTGTTTCTCTGTTGTTTTTATTGTTGTTTTGTTGTTGCTGATTTGATATATGATTTGGCTTATTATAACACTTATCTGGCATTAACTTCCTACAGCTTGCATAAATCTGACATTCCTATAAATTTACACCGAAATAATTTGTTAATATGGGGATAGTTTTTTACACTTCCAAGTAGCAGTAGTGGTGTGGTAGTAGTAGTAGTAGTAGTAGTAGTAGTAGCAGTTACTGTAGTAGTAGTAGTAGTAGTAGTCGTTGTTGTTGCTCCAGGTTTATCTGAAATGTGAACCCAATGGACTACCAGCTGAAGTTGCTCCCCTCCTGCAGCCCTCGTTTGGGGGGATAGGGATGTAGGTGAGAACATTTGCGTACCTAGGCAGTTGAGCCGCCCGGTTACATCAGCGCTACCACATGAAGGCCTCCATCTCCAGCATCTTGTAGTTCTAAAGCTTGTAAACGTGTTATGGAATACCTGCCAGACACAAAAAGAATCACCTCTGGCCTGACCCACGTCCCTCTCGCTGGAACTTTTGCCTCACCAGGTATTTAGAGTGATTAATGGCGACGGGGATGCTGGGAGAGATTAGGCTATAGTGGTAATGATCTCAGAGTAACTTTAGTTCGTTTACTTTAACTAAAATCCTAAGGCCATATATCTTTTCCATAGCGCCTCTTCGTGACGAGCATCATATTCTGGGGTTAATCTCATCATACAGCTCAGTCTTAAAGATAGACAGACGGTAATATTATGTTGATTTAAAATACACAGAGTACACACCCTCTACAGACGTAAAACAGAGCCTTCAGCTCCGCACCATATCAGCACCACTGAGATCACTTGGTGCGATGGAGTGTAATCTTAGCGGCTTCTCTTTCATTAACTCTTGAGAAAATAGGGTGCGTTACCAAAATGCCTATTAAGGAAGGACTTGTGACCTGATGTTATAATGCAAAAATGCTATCTATACATCATCCAGTTCTTTATCCCCTAATAAGCGTTAAGGACCTTGGCTAAGCTACTTAACTGAGACATTCAAGGAGAAAGTAGGTAGTTGCTTTCCCTGAGATGCATCATGGAGTCGCGGTGGCGCAGTGGCTTTAAGTCAGTGTCCAGTAATCCACAGGACGAGGGTTCGAATTTCCGCGCTCGTCACATTTCTTTCAGATACACCCTGGCTTCTGCGTTACGCCTTGACGGGTGTCTGATGGTTTGTCGGTGAGAGGGGGGGGGAGTGCCTTCCGTCTTGTGCTCTGTCTATGACGCCATAGATGGAGAGAGATTGCCATTGTACGGGATTACACAGGGCGCTTACTCCTGAATGTGTATAGGAGCCAACTTTTTCCTCTTCCTGCGTGATCCCTTGTTGCTCACGGCTTTAAACCTTGAAAACTTTCAGCGAACCCTAAACTCCCCTAGGATGCAAACCCTCATGGGCCAGGATCATCGGAGTGCTTTAACTCATCAGTCCATAAGTCGTCCGTTCGGTTATAGTTTATGGCTGCCTACTACCGTGGTAAATGGTTTCCTAGGCTACCAAAAATCACTTGGCTTGTTATTCAGAGTAATCACCTTAACGTAACACTACATCAATAAGGGATGTTGATCGCCCCACCTACCACATTGGTTACCAGTCGTCCATATTCAGTGGCATGTGAAGGTGTGTGATGCCTTCTAGTGTGGGAAGGATGGATTAAACAGAAATGAAGGACTAGAATGTCTTTTATTTCTGTTTAAATATAACCAGATACCACAATCCCGTAAGGAGTAGCCGTTTGTCTTTGAGCTAGTTGTTTTACGTGATGGAGTAGTAACCCTTCGCCGGCCCACTTGTTGACACGCAGGGAACACGTATGGATGTATTTTTTATAGTTACCACCCAGCGTTGTACATAGTTTCTTGGCTTACAGGAAACCATGAGACTTGTCACTCAATGTAGTCATGTGAAAAGGAAAGAAGAGTGGTAAAGTGTGACAGGAAAGATGGGTGAAATAAGAAGAGAGAAGGGCAAACACAGCAAAAGAATAATAAAGGTGAAGGAAGAAGTAGACAGCACTACATCAAGTGAGGGGATGATGGTCGCCACCGTCTACCACCCCAATCAGAGAAGCCAAAAATTTATGATCCATTCAAAGAAAATATAATATAGTTGAGTAAAAGGTTTATTCTCCGTGTTAAAATCAAAGAAATGTGTACTGTGTGTTTGGGAAAGCATACGCCAAAGATAGGAGACGATGGAAATATTAAGATGTTTATTTCAGGGTTAAGTATACTCTGTTCACGTTAACTAGGCGAAAAATGACCATCCCTCCGCCTTTATTTCCGACCTGTAACAATAAATTAACACTGGAATATGTTGCTAGTCACAAAGATAACTGGAAAGGATGTAAAGCTGTAATATTGTCTCATTTTATCACTGACCTACTGAGGATAAGCTGCCTCAGGTCGAAAATCACCTCCTAGTTAAAGTGAATGAACTACGGTTGTGTAAATAATGGATTGAGATTACATGTTCCCTTTTGTAGTAAAGTGTTGGACAGAAAAAGGATGAAGGTGTGTGGATGGAAGTCTACCATATACGCGTCTTGAAAGGAGGATTACGTTGTCATAAACTTGAGAGGGAGAGAGAGAAAGAGAGAGAGAGAGAGTTCAATACAGGCAACGGATGTCGAAATCTATAGTTACTAATTTATATATCAGTCTATTAAGATTATTCTGAATATTACACTGGAGAGGTAGAGCCGGAGTTTCAAAGACATGAATGATGAGTTGACGACTGTGTATGTCACGGATCATGCTGTTTACAGTTCTCCCAATTTCGTACTTAAGCTTTCCATGTTCCTTAACCCTACCTCACCCCGTGCTTAGGTGGGATAAAGGTTCAGAATGATGATGATGATGGTGATGATTATTATTATTATTATTATTATTATTACACCATTTTTTTATGCCTGATGGAACGGGGAGAGGAAAGGGTTGTGCAAGAGGACAGAAGAGAGTGTAAATGAGCTTGATAGATGGTGCGTCAAAGAATGAATGAAGCAGAGAACACCTAAGACCATGGTTGTTGCAGCGTTCGGGGCACAGACTGGGTTGAAGTTAAAATGTGTGCTTGATGAAGGAAATTAAGACCAGCAAAGTAGGCCATAAGCTGCTCTCATATACCTTGCCTCTCGCGCAGCTGGTAAAAATATATCAGCGCTTTGCCGGCACGGAGAAGGTCACGTTTCTTGCAAGGCACAATAGCTCATCAGAAAGGGTGGAAAGGATGCGGTGTGCGAGTGGAGAGGATGTGGTATGGAGGTGGAGAAGATGTGGTGTGGAGGTGGAGATGTGGTGTCGGGGTGAAGAGGATGTGGTGCGTGGGTGAGAAGATGTGAGATGTCAGTGGCGAGGATGTGGTGTGGGGGTGGAGAGGATGTGGTGTGGGGGTGGAGAG
>JAGKTI010012552.1:0-24471 GCA_018397915.1 Birgus latro
TTGTATCTAGTGTTGTAATATTTGTCTCTGAGAAGATATTTGTAGTACATGTGTGTAACACTTCACTGCCTTGTTTTTGTGCCCAGTCCTTTACTTAGAAATGCTGACCCGGTCTTGAATAAGGACCCGCTGTAGTCTGCGTATTTGATGGGACGAGAAGTCGCCCCTCAGAAATGCAACAGGTAATAAGTTCACCTCTCACCTACAAGGGACGAGTAGTATGCCCTCAAATATGTGGCATAGCATAAATGTTCCACGAGTATTCGTGAAGTGTTATTTTAGGGTGTGTGGCATAGGTTAGCGACACGTTAGCGTGAGGTAAGCTAATGTCGCTAATTATCCCCCTGCGTCACTGAGCAGGTAGTATATCTTGCTCATATATACCTAAATACCTTTGAGTTGATGTGCAATGTGATGGAAATGTTCCACGAGTGTTCGTGAAGTAATATTTTAGGGTGTGTGGCATAGGTTAGCAACACGTTAGTGTGAGGTGAGCTAAGGTCGCTAATTATTCTCCTACATCACTGAGCAGGTAGTATACCTTGCTCAGGTATATTTACATACCTTAGGTTTGATGTGTAATGTGATTGAAATGTTCCATGAGTGTTCGTGAAGTATTATTTTAGGGTGTGTGGCATAGGTTAGCGACACATTAGCGTGAGGTGAGCTAATGTCGCTAATGGGGTGCTATCAAAGCTAGTATTCCGCTAGATGGTTCTCTCGCTTTGTACAAACACATTCCCCATGCTGTTTGAAAAGCATACTATTTTTTGTTATCTACAGTTGTGTGAAACTGTGAATCATAGTAATGTCATATACTGTAATATAAACGATACAAACAGAACACCTATATATAACGTAGAGTGAATTGTTTATATTTATCGTAAACAGAAACTAAAATATCACTGATGGCATTTGATGGCAATCCGCCCTTTCAGTGGTCCTATATTATTTAATTTCTGCTATATTTAGTGCAAGTTTGGTTCTTATCACATAGTTTGTTCAGACTGTAAATTATGCCTAGTGGGTATCTTGACTCATTCAGTCTCTATGTGGGCAGAAATTTAATGTTGAGTAAATACTGGGACTCAACATTTTCCTCACTCCCTTTACGCATGCACACTGCAAGACAGTCCTGTGTTCATTTTTTTTTTTTCACGAGAGATTTGAAATACGGAAGTTAGGGGTGAAGGCCACACACAACGTGACGGCCATTGCAGACGACACCAACCCCCCCAACCCCCCAAGGACCACCGGGGGTCCGCCGCGGACACCAAGCGGCTCGAAACAGGAAAGGCGTACCTGTATCCCTCCCTAACACCCCTCTTACCCCCAGCCGACGTCCCGGGAAAGTAGCAGTCGCCGACACCTAGTCTCCAACAGAAAATCCACTCGCCAGGTAAGAGGTGGAGTTTGCAATTGCAACTCCACGCAACACCACGGTATTGGCCACTCATACCGGGCAAGGGGCGGAACAGGCCACAGACCGTTCCCCAGTTGCATCCCCGCTGCAGGGCCGCGGCACAGACACGTGTCAGTCAAGTAGGAAAGACCACCAGTCGTCCGACTCCTGTAGTCATTCCCCCCAGAGTAGCGCCGCAGCATCAGCCACAAACCATGCTGGGTACGAGGCAAGATTGGCCATTGTCCGTCCCTCTTCTACTGGTTCTCCTTGCTCCACGGTACAGGCCATTAGCCGCACCAGAGCTACAACCCCCTGGATCACTCTGACGATGGCCACTAGCCACGTCAGGCCAGAAGTAGAGCAGGCCATTAGCCGCACGAAGCTATAATCCCGTGCCACCACGACGTCGGCCACTAGCCGCACCAGGCCAGAGGTAGAGCAGGCCATAGTCCACTTCTCTCCCACAGGAGATCCTACAGCTGGAGAGGACCCTTTTCCCGAGCCATGGCAAGGCCTCACCCTAAGTCTTGGCTCCCTGCAACTCCACCAGTGCAAGTAGCAGCCAAGATGGAGCCATAGCAGCCGACATCGGGCCCCATCAACTATTCCCCCATCCCGAATGACGACCCTGACGGCGATGCCGCCCTCCAGCCGTTGCCACAGTCCAGCCACCCCGGGTTCCAGTACCCTGGGTCCTCAGCCACCCCGGGAGTTGCCCTAAACACCAGGGCGCAACTTACCTGCTGGTGGGACCTCTCCGAGTCTCTCTCAGACTTGACATCGGGCCTGTCTCCTGGCTCTCTTCGGGCCGAGCCCTTAGCCCCACAAGTATGTGTGAGGCCCTGCCCAGGGCGTGTCACTCTGCCTGTCCTCTGGACGGAGGAATCAACCTGCGGTCCACCAGTGATAGTAAAACAGATGGACTTTACCAGTGTGTGCTTTCTAGACCCAGATCTATGTATACGGTAGTTTGTACAACGCGAGTGATTCTGTATAGTGTATTCTCGTGGTAAAGCGACCAGGAGCCCAGAGTATAAGATTGGACGAGCCCACTAGTCATTCTGGTCTAGTGTATATCCTGAGTGGAGTCCCATGCCCCCCCCCCCATTGAATGAAACACCACAGTGACTGACAGGACAATTATATTGTATTGATCATGCCATCCCCTTGCTTATTAAAACTTCTCCCTCCCTAGTGCACAGGCATGTGAGTGAGACACCACAGTGACCGACAGAAGAAATTATATTATACCAATCGTGCCACCCCCTCATTTATTAAAGACTTTACCTCTCCAGCGTACAGGCACGTTAGTTGTGATATGTCTAGGCACCTCCGAGTGTCTCGCTAGAATACCTCAGTTCCCCCTCACAGTGTATCGTAGCGCGGCAGACTCCATTTGAGATAGACATCCGGTCAGGTGAGTGTCTATCGACATCAGGTGTTAACGTAATTGTATCTGCATCGATACCGTCCAATGCTATACGAGTTTGGGAAATTATAGCAAGTGTATATGAGAGAGGGGGTGTGAGTTGGGAGCGTGGTAGTGAAATGGCAGGGGACAGAGTGACATGGAGGCGATTTGTTTGTGGCCACCCCGTGCGGGATTAAGGCATCTGGCAATAGATTGATAGATAGATAGATAGTATTCCTGTGTCCAGAATTGTGAGTGTAATCTAAGTGCCGTAAGTGCTGGATGTATAGTACCATACTTTCCTTGAGCCGATATAGAGACAGAATTTAACTCAGTAAAACCTTGTGTTAACCCATTTCCGGCCAACCCAGAATCTAGTGTATCTATTGATGCAGTATTTATCTCTGGGAAGATATTTGTAATACATGTGTGTAACAGTTCACTGCCTTGTTTTGGTGTCCAGTCCTTTCCTTAGAATTGCCAACCTGGTCTTGGATAGGAACCCGCTGTAGCCTGCGTATTTGGAAGGACAAGTAAACGCCTCTCAAATACGTGGCATAACACTGGTGGCTAGCGGTGGTTCTTGACCCGAACGGTGGGAAAAAAGGACTGGAAAGAAAATTTGGAAAATGGCAGCCAAAACACATGTACCTCTACCAAAATTCAACCCAGAACAATGCGACATCACTACATACTTAGATATGGTCAAGCCATTACTTGACGTTGGATTTGATAATGATGGACAGAGAACAGCTATCACTCTGCCTCACCTGGGAAAGGCGGTATCTAGTGTAGGACCAAAAATAGTCCCAGATCTCACATGGGCCAGATTTGTAAAAATAGTAACAGAGGCTATTACCCCTTCATTGGGGAAAGTTGTCGCGATGTCACAACTCAGTGCCCTGAAGTATGACGGTGACTTGGACAACACATTGATCCAAGCTCGGCGACTAGTCACCGCCGCGTACCCGGATGCCGAAATAGATACCTGGGACGAGCATATATTCAACACCCTCCTCAGAGTCTTCCCAGGCACAGGGAAAGAACATTTCACTATCCACGACCCAGCAGGAAATTTGGACCGCGATGTCCAACTCATCCGCCACCTCCTCACAGCACGTCCCGCTACGCAACACATCGTGGTCGTGAGTTGGTTCTCCACGAAATCCTCCCCACTACTGCCCCAACCCCATCCAGCCCCGACATGAATTGTCCCCACCCTGGCCCCCCCAAAAGCCTGCCCCACCAAGAAACAGCTGCCACAGAAAGAAAAGACAAACCTCATCATGATCAATCCATGGGAGTTTACAGCCTGTAGCAGCCGCTGTCCACTTCACGACATACGTGAACAGTTGAAGGGGGTGCGCAGAATCAGAACCAACCCGCCGGGGCGCCGCCAATTGTTGGCAGTAGACGAAAACCCCACGATCCCAGCCCCCCCCCCCTTGAGGAACCAGACGCCGACTGCGAGCCAGGCGATGCTGACACTGACGAGGCCCTCGAGCTGACTTTGGATTTTTAGGACCTCCCCCGCACCTCCCCACAGTGGCGGGGGCCACTCTACAAAGTACCAAACCCCGGCCTATGACAAAATGAAGTTACAGGGGGTCAAGGCAAGACTTCTGGTAGATACGGTAGCCACCAGGTCCTGCCTCTACACGCATTTTTACTCCTGGCACAAGAAGGCTTTTGGCTCCCTTCTCCCCACCTCAGCCCGCCTCGTAGATGCAGGGGAAGGCCTCTTGCTTATCCGTGGGGAAACTTGGGCCCTATGTGCCAAGACCCACCAACCAGCCTCCACCTACCACCCCTTCATTGTTTTTGACTCTTCCTGCCGTGCCTATGATGGCTACTTGGGTTTGGACCTTCTCCAGAAGCTACACATCCACATCGACTGCCACGGGAGGCGGCTCCTTTTCCGACTGCCCTCCCGACAGCCCCTAGCCCTCTGCACGTGTGCATGACAAAACGACCCCCGTTTCCCTCCTTGTCATGCCTCAGCTCCCCCATGCCCCACTTTACCCGCGACCATCGCGTCCACCCTCACCATTCCTCCCCACCATGAAACTTGGCTACAGATCAATAAGCCCACGGGGACCAATTCCCTCTTTTCCCCAAACATCCCCACCAGGCCCCTCTCCGCCTGTCTGATGTCGCCAACCTTCCCCCCACCACACCTCAACGCCATCAAAGTGGCGATCCTGGCGGCTACACCCCTCACTCTACCAAGAGGACACCTGATTGGCAACCTAGAGGCAGCTGAGCCTTGCAACACCCTGCCCCTAAATTCAAGCCCCTCCCCCCTTCCCTGATCACCTGTCCCCCCATCAAGCTGAGAGCCCTGCACCACCTACTCCTTGAATATCAAGACGTTTTTTTCTACAGGGCCCACCGATTTGGGACATACAACATATTTTGGCCCACGAAATTCACACCACCGGGCCCCCTATTCGACAACCCTCGTGCCGGAAAAAACCATACTAACGGGCTGAAGAAGACAGGCAAATCCGCGAAATGCTGGATGCCGGCATCATCACGCCCTCCACCAGGCCCTGGTCTTCCATTGTCCTGGTTCAGAAAAAGGACGGCACTCTACGATTCTGCATTGATTACCGCCGCCTGAATGATGTAACCATCAAGGATGCAACTCCCCTTCCCCGCATTGATGACTCCCTGGACTCCCTGCACGGCTCCACCTGGTTCTCCACGCTGGACCTCCAATCGGGATATTGGCAGGTCCCTGTCCACCCCCAAGATCAAGGGAAAACAGCCTTTTCCACCAGTAATGGGAAACATTATCAGTTTAATTTCTTCCGTTCAGGCCATGCAATGCCCCGGCCACCTTCTCCCGCCTCATGGAGTCCGTCCTCAGCAGCCTAACCTGGGAAGTCTGCTGGCATACCTCAACGGCGTTATCGTCTTTAGCAGGATGTGGGCCGACCTCCTGCACCACCTCCAACAGGTATTCCAACGAATGCGCCAGGCCGGGTTGAAACTCAAGCCCAATAAGTGCATCCTAGCCACCTGCTCTGTCGCCTTCCTAGGGCACATAGTCTCCGGAAAAGGCATCTCTCCGGACCCCGATAAGCTGAGAGCCATCGCTGACCAGCCCCTCCTGCAGGGCATCCACCAAGTCCGCTCCTTCTTGGGGCTCACCCTGTATTACCAGCGATTCATCAAAGAGTTTGCCAACCTTGGAAAACCACTACACGACCTCATTAAGAAAGGCGAGCCATTCATCTGGAGTGACGACCACCAAATAACAGCATTTAACACCCTAAAGGAAAAACTCGTTTCGGCCCCCTTCATCGCCTTCCCGAACTACAACCTCCCCTTCAGATTATATACCGACGTCTCGCTGGTAGCCATAGGCGCCGTCCTGGCACAGGTCAAGGAAGGGCACGAGCACATCATTGCCTGCGCCAGCCGCACCCTAAACCCAGCTGAACGAAATTATGCTGCTAACAAGTGTGGGTGTCTGGGTATCGTCTGGGCCCACGACTACTTCAGGGCTTACCTACCCGGTACCAGGGTCACCGTCATCACAGACCACCAGTCCCTTCAGTGCCTCCGACAATCAGCCACTCAAAATGCCCAGCTCCTCCGCTGGCGCAAAGCGCTCGAGGAGTCTGACTACGAGATTGCCTACTGACCCGGGAAACTGCATACCAACACCGACACCCTCTCCTGCATACCGGTACAATCCCTACTCCCCCAGTCTGAGCTGGTCCGGCACTGGCAGGACCAAGACCGGCCCCCCTGGATTCCCCAGCACCTGTTTCTGAAACTTCACCTGCAAGGGGACCAACTTTTTACACCATCGGGACACATCGTCCTGGACCCAGACTCCGCGATAGACGTCCTCACCCACCTCCACTCAGACAGTGGGTATGAAAAAGTTAACCCAGGTTTTTAATGACCTCTACTGGGCCTCCAACCCCACTACTCTCGCCCAGTGTGTCACTCAGGCGTGTTGGGCATGCTGCCTAGGCAAGGACATCACCCGTTCTGCGGGTCCGGCCGGCAAGATCTCTGCCCACAAACCTTGGCAGTTATTATCTGTCGATGTTGTCAGCCCCCTGCCACCTAGGTCCGGCTACAAATACATCAATACATTCGTCGACGTCTACTCCAAATTCCTTATCACTTGTCCGGCCAAGAAGCACACCGCCGTCGGCTATGCGTCATGTCTTCCCCTACTTTGGCGTCCCCCAGGCCATTCACTCTGATAACGCTCCAGAGTTCACAGGGCAAATCTGGAAGGAACTATCCACCATATTCAGATTCTCCATTTCCCACTCTTCCCCATACTGGCCCTAAGGAAATGGGGTTTGCGAAAGGAGTCACTGGACTCTGTTAAATCAAATCAAGACACGCATCCAGGATACCCAAGATCAAGATTGGCCTGCACTCGTCAAAATCGTCCAGTAGGGAATTAACTCCTGCCCCCGTGACAATGGCATCACCCCCCATGAGCGGGTTTTCAGTGAGGCACTCCTCCTCCCTCTCCGACAGCACTTTCAACCCCCCACCCACTCCCCAACCGCCGATCCCCTGCAACACCTAAAGCGTCGGTTACAGCATCTGCACACACACCAAGACATCCAAACCGATTCCTCCCCCACCAACCCCTACAAACCAGGCAACAAGGTTTTTGTTGCACACCCCACCCCCAACAAAATTGCTCCCTGCTTCCTGGGGCCCTACACCATCACTAAAGTTCCCAACCCCTTTCAGGTCATCATCAACTGCAACGGAACCACCCGCACCTACAGGAATCGCCACGTCCGCCCCGCCCAAGACTCCCACACCCCTGCTGCTCCCTCCCTGACTCCCCAAGCCAAACCGACATCTCCAACTCCCCATGACGAGCCGTTTTCCTACTACTCCTCCCCATCCCCATCCCTGCCGGTCCCCACCACCCCCCTCACCACCCAGAACTCCTGCGCCACTCCCACGCACTACACCAACACCACCGCCACGTTCCCCGCAACCGCCACACTGCCCACACTATGTGGTCAGGCCTCACCCATGGGAAATTCCACACCAACCACCTCACGCTCCATGCCCAACCTAAAACCTGCCCCACCAACCACGACAACCAACCATGCTACACCGCCTCGCTCTCCGCCCGCCCCTGCTCCCCCAGCCCACTCCCCGTCTCACCACCACGACCACCCGTTCCGGCCGTGTCTCATGCCCACCAGCTCGTTACATCTCCACACCTATGCCCACCCCCTAACACCACCCCAATAACCATCCCTACTCCTCATCTCGCATAGAAAAGCCCACCCTGCTGCACTCCCAAGGGAACACCACCTCCACGCTCCCCCAGCAATATAAACCACGCCAGACTGCCTGTAGCCAGCATTCGCCTCCACCACCACCACCATGCGCATCACGAGGATAACCTGGATCCCCAATACCAACGCACCTGGAGCACACACCACTTACTGCGACTCCTTCAGCAGGCGAACCACCCTTCCACTCTTCGTATCACCTACTCCCAACACCTGCAGCCCAATATACCGACCGACCACTGGACCACCTTCCTGTATCACCTCAAACCCTTCCACCAAACGCCCAACATCAACCTGTACCACCTCCAGTCACGGGGTCGTTTAAAGGAGAGGGTGGTGAAAGACAGAAGTTAGGGGTGAAGGCAACAGATGACGTGATGGCCGGTGCAGACGACACCAACACCCCTAACACCCCTAGGACTACCGGGGGGTCCACCGCGGACACAGAGTGGCTCGGAACAGGAATGATATACCTGTATCCCTCCCCGACGCCCCTCTTACCCCCAGCCGACGTCCCGGGAAGGTAGCAGTTGCCAGCGCCTAGTCTCTGGCCGAAAATCCACTCGCCAGGTAAGGAGTGGAGCTTGCAATTGCAACCCCACACAGCACTGTGGTATTGGCCACTGTCATACAGGGCAAGGGGCAGAACCGGCCACAGTCCATTCCCCAGTTGGATCCCCGCTGCAGGGCCGCGGCACAGACGCGTGTCGGTCAGGTAGGACAGGCCACCAGTCATCTGGCTCCTGTAGTCGTTCCTCCCAGAGTAGCGCCGCAGTATCAGCCACAAGCCATGCTGGGTACAAGGCAGGATCGGCCATCGTCCATCCCTCTGCTACTGGTTCTCTTCGCTCCACAGTACAGGCCATTAGCCGCACCAGAGCTACAACCCCATGGACCACTCAGACGATGGCCACTGGCCGCATCAGGCCAGAGATAGAGCAGGCCATTAGCTGCACTGAAGCTGTAGTCCCCTGTGCCACCACAACGTCGGCCACTAGCCACGCCAGGCCAGAGACAGAGCAGGCCATAGTCCGCTTCTCTCCCACAGGACATCCTGCAGCTGGAGAGGACCCTTTTCCCGAGCCGTGGCAAGGCCTCCCCCGTGGTCTTGGTTCCCTGCAACTCCACCAATGCGAGCAGCAGACGTAGCAGCCAACGTAGGGCCCCGTCAACTACTCCCCCAGCCCGGGATCCCCGTGTGATGACCCTGATGGCGACGCCGCCCTCCAGCCATTGCTGCAGTACAGCCACCCCGGGTTCCAGTACCCTGGGTCCTCAGTCACCCCGGGAGTTGCTCCAAACACCAGGGCACGACCTACCTGTGGGCAAGACCTCTCCGAATCTCTCTTAGACTCGATGTTAGGCCCGTCTCCTGGCTCTCTTCGGGCCGAGTCCCTAGTCCCACGACTACGTGTGGGGCCCTGTTCATGGGCGCGTCACTCTGCCCTTCCTCTGGACGGAGGAATCAACCTGCGGCCCACCAGTGATAGTGAAGCGAGTGGACTTTACCTATGTGTGTGCCTTCTAGACCCAGAGATATGTGTGCATTCGTTTATACCATGTGAGTGATTCCTTATAGTATATTCTAGTCATAAAGTGGCCAGAAGCCCAGAGTGTAAGATTGGACGAGCTCAATAGTAACTTTGGTCTAATCTATATTCCGAATGGAGTCCCGTTCATCCCCCAGTGAACGAAACGCCACAGTGAGCAACAGAACAATAATAATGTGTTGATCGTGCCATTCCCTTGTCTATTAAACCTCTCCCTCGCTAGCATACAGACACGCGAGTGAAACATCACAGTGACTAACGGAAGGAAAGGATATTATTCCAATCGTGCCTCCCCCTTGTGTATTAAACCTCCACCCACCCCAGGACCAGGCACATTAGTTATGGTATGTCTAGCCATCTCCAAATGTCCCGCTAGAATACCGCAGTACCCCCTTCAGTGATCATCGCGCGTCAGACTCCATTCGAGATAGACTTCCAGCCACGTGAGTCGCTACGACACAGATGTTAACGTAATTCATGTATCAGTGCCGTCCAATGCTATATGAGATTGGGAAATAATAGTTAATTCATTCCTGTGTCCTGAATCATAGGGGTATTTTATGTGCCATAAGTGCTGGGTAAATATTACCATACTTTCTACAGGCCAGTATAGTGACATATTTCCAATCAAGTAAAACCTTGTGTTAAGTTGTTAACCCATCCCCGGCCGACCCAGCATCTAGTGTATTTGTTGATGTATTATTGTCTCTGGGAAGATATTTGTAATACATGTGTGTGTAACAGTCACTGCCTTATTTTTGTGTTCAGTCCTTTTCCTTAGAATTACTGACCCAGTCTAGAATAGGGACCCGCTGTAGTCTGCGTATTTGAGGGTGAGAAACCGACCCACAAATACGTAGCATAGCATTGGTCGCTAGCGGTGGTTCTTGACCCAGATGGTGAAAAAAGGACTGGAAGGAAAAATTTGGGAAAATGGCAGTCAAAACACATGTACCCCTACCAAAATTTGACCCAGAACAATGCGACATCATTAGATACCTAGATATGGTCAAACCATTACTTGATATTGGGTATGAGAATGATAACCAAAAAATAGCTGTCACTCTGCCTCACCTGGGAAAGGCGGTATCTAGTATAGCACCAAAAATAGTCCCAGATCTTACATGGGCCAGATTTGCAAAAATAGTAACAGAAGCTATTACCCCTTCATTACAGAAAGTTGTCAAGATGTCACGACTCGTTGCCCTAAAATATGACGGTGATTTGGACAGCACGTTGATCCAAGCTCGGCGGCTCGTAACCACCGCGTACCCAGATGCCAAAATGAATACCAGGGACAAACATATATTCAACACCCTCCTCAGAGTCCTTCCGGGCATAGTGAAAGAACATTTCACTCTCCACGACCCAGCAGGAAATTTGGACCGCGATGTCCAGCCCATTCGCAACCTCCTTGCAGCACGCCCCGACAAGCAACTATCGGGGTCGTGAGTGAGTTCCCTACGAAACCCTCCCCTCTGCCACCCCAACCCCATCCAGCCCCAACACGAAGCGTCTCCGCCCCGGCCCTCCCAAGAGCCCACCCTACCAGGAAACGGGCGCCACAGAAAGATAACACAAATCTCATCACAATCAATCCATGGGAATTTACAGCCTGTAGCAGCCGCTGCCCACTTCACGACATACGTGAACAGCTGAAGGCGGTGCGCAGAATAAGAGCCGACCCGCCGAGGCGCCGCCAAATGTTGGCAGTTGATTAAGGCCCTGCGAACCCCGAACCCCCCCTTGTTGAGGAACATGACGCCGGCTGCGATCCAGGGAGTACTGACACTGATGCGGCCCTCGAGCTGACATTGGATTTTTAGGACCCCCGCACTTCCCCACGGTGGCGGGGGCCACCTCTACAAAGTACCGACCCCCGGTCTAAGACAAAATGAAACTACAGAGGGTACACGGCAAGACTTCTGGTAGATACGGGAGCCGCCAGGTCCTGCCTATACACACATTTTTACTCCCGCCATAAGAAGTTTTTTTTGCCCCCTTTTCCCCACTTCAGCTCGCCTCATAGACGCGGGGGAAGGCCCCTTAACTATTCGTGGGGAAACTCGGGCTTTACGAACCAAGACCCACCAACCAGCCTCCACATACCATCCCTTCATCGTTTTTTACTTTTCCTGCCGTACCTATGATGGCTATTTGGGATTGGACCTGCTCCAAAAACTCCACACTCACATAGACTGCTACAGGAGGCGACTTCACTTCCAACAGCCTCCCCAACAGCCCCCAGCCAAATGCACGTGCGCACAATGAAACGACACTCCCCCCCTTTTCATTGACCCCTCTTCCCCTCCCCCTTCTCCCGCCCCAGCTCCCCCTGGCCCCACTTTCCCCGTGACTGTCGCGTCCACCCTCGCCATTCCCCCCCACCAAGAAGCTCGGCTACAGATCAATAAGCCCACAGGGACCCATTCCTTATTTTCCCCAAGTGTCCCCACCAGGCCCCTCTCCGCCTGCATGATATCGCCGACCTTTCTTCCGCCCCACCTCAACGCCATCAAAGTGGCGAACCTGGTGGCTACACCCCTCACTCTGCCAAGAGGACTCCTGATCGGCGACCTAGAGGCAGCTGAGCCTTGTGACACCCCACCCCTAAATTCAAACCCCTCTCCCCTCCCTCCTTTACCCGACCACCTGTCCCCCCATCAAGCCGAGATGCTTCACCATCTACTACTTGAATATCAGGACCTTTGTTCTACCGGGCCCGCCGATTTGGGACATACAACATACTAGACCCATGAAATCCACACCACCGGGCCCCCTATTCAGCAACCCTCCTGCCGGAAGAACTCACACCAACGGGCCGAGAGAACAGGCAAGTCCGCGAAATGCTGGACGCCAGCATTATCACGCCATCTACCAGCCCCTGGTCGTCCCCCGTTGTCCTGGTTCAGAAAAAAGACGGCACTCAGTGATTCTGCATCGATTACTGCCGCCTGAACGATGTAATCACCAAGGATGCCACTCCTCTTTCCCGCATAGACGACTCCCTAGACTCCCTACACGGCTCCACCTGGATCTCCACGCTGGACCTCTAGTCAGGATACTGGGAGGTCCCCGTCCACCCCCAAGATCAAGGGAAACGGCCTTTTCCACAAGTAATGGGAAACATTACCAGTTTAATGTCCTTCCCTTTGGGCTATGCAATGCCCCGGCCACCTTCTCCTGCCTCATGGAGTCCATCCTCAGCTGCCTAACCTGGGAAGTCTACCTGGTGTACCTCGAAGACGTTATTGTTTTCAGCAAAATGTGGGCTGATCACCTGCACCGCCTCCGACAGGTGTTGCAATGAATACGCCAGGCCAGGTTGAAACTCAAGCCCACTAAGTGTATCCTAGCCGCCCACTGTGTCGCTTTCCTACGACACATTGTCTCTGGAAAAGGCATCTCCCCGGACCCCGACAAGCTGAGAGCCATCGTCGACCAGCCCCTTCCACAGGACATCAACCAAATTCACGCCTTCTTGGGGCGGTTCATCAAAGGGTTCGCCGACCTTGCAAAACCACTCCATGACCTCACTAAGAAAGGAGAACCATTCGTCTGGAGCGACGACCGAATAGCAGCGTTTGACACATTAAAAGAAAAACTTGTTTCCACCCCCATCGTCGCTTTCCTGAACTACGACCTCCCCTTTAGATTATACACCGATGTCTCGCTGGTAGCCATAGGTGCTGTCCTGGCGCATGTCCAGGAAGGGCGCAAGCACATCATTGCTTGCGCCAGTCGCAACCTAAACCCGGCTGAACGAAATTATGCCGCTACTGAGAGTGAGTGTCTGGGTATAATCTGGGCCCTCGACTATTTCAGGGCATAGCTATCTGGCACCAGGGTCACCGTGATCACAGACCACCAATCCCTTCAGTGGCTCCGGCAATCGGCTACTCAGAATGCCCAGCTCCGCTGGCGCGAAGCCCTCGAGGAGTTTGACTTCGAGATTGCCTACCGGCCCGGGAAATTGCATACCAACGCCGACGCCCTCTCCCAATTACCGTTACGATCACTACTCCCTCAGTCCGAGCTGATCCAGCACTGGCAGAATCAAGACCAGCCCCCCCGGATTCCCCAGCACCTATTTTCAAAACTCCACCTGCAAGGGGACCAACTCTATGCCATCGGGCCACATCGTCCTGGATCCGGACTCTGCCACAGGCGTCCTCACCCACCTCCACTCGGACAATGGGATCCACCTGGGAACGAAAAGATTAACCCAGGTCTTCAACGACCTCTACTGGGCCTCCAACCCCACTACTCTCGCCCAACGTGTCACTCAGGCGTGTCGAGCGTGCTGCCTAGGAAAGGACATTACCCATTCTGCGGGTCCTGCCGGCAAGATCTTCGCCCACAAACCTTAGCAGTTATTGTCTGTCGACGCTGTCGGACGCCTGCCACCTAGATCCGGCTACAAATACATCATTACATTTGTCGATGTCTACTCCAACTTCCTGATCGCTTGTCCAGCTAAGGAGCACACCGTCGTCACCATAGCCAACGCCTTCATGCACCACATCTTCCCCTACTTTGGCGTTCTCCAGGCCATTCACTCTAATAACCCCAGAGTTCACGGGGCAAATTTGGAAGGAGCTATCCAAACTATTTGGATTCTCCATTTCCCACTCTTCCCTCTACTGTCCCCAAGGAAATGGGGTATGCAAGAGGAGCCATTGGACCCTGCTAAACCAAATCAGGACCCGCATCCAAGATACCCAAGATCAACAGTGGCCTGCGCACGTCAAAATCGTCTAGTGGGGAATTAACACCTACCCCCGTGACGAAGGCATCACCCCCCCACGAGCAAGTTTTTGGAGAGGCACCCCTCCTCCTCCATCTCTGACAGCACCTTCAACCCCCCACTCACTCTCCAGCCACCGACCCCCTGCACCACCTGAAGCGCCGGTTGCAACACCCGCACACACACAAAGACACCCAAACTGATTCCTCCCCCGCTAACCCTTACAGACCAGGCAATGAGGTTTTTGTTGCGCACCTCCCCACCCCCAATAAAATTGCCTCTCATTTCATGGGACCCTATACCATCACTAAAGTCCCCAACCCCTTCCAAGTCGTCGTTGACTGCAACGGAGCCTCCCGCACTTACAGGAATCACCACATCCACCCTGCCCGGGACTCCCCCACCCCCACTGCTCCTTCCCCGACCACCCGAGCTAACCCAACACCTCCAATTCCCCACGAGGAGCCTTTCCTCTATTATTCCTCCCCATCCCCATCCCCACCGGTCTTCACCACCCCCTCGCCGCCCAAAACTCCTGCACCACTCCCACGCACTGCACTCACCCAACCATCACATTCCACTGCGACCGCCACGCCGCCCACACCACATGGTCAGCCCTCACCTGTAGGAAATTCCACACCAACCATCCCACGCTCCGCGCCCAGCCTAGCCCCCGGCCCACCAACCACGACAACCAACCACACCACACCACCTCACTCTCCGCTGCACCCGCTACCCCATCCCACTCCCCGTTGCCGCCCACTCCACGGCTAACCACCACCACTACCCCTTCCGGTTGTATCTCATGCCCACCAACCTGCTACACCTCTACACCTACACCCACCCCTACACCCTCTAGCAGCCAGCTGCCCCCCCCCCCCCGCACCACCCCAATAACCCTCTCTACTCCTCATCTCGCATGGAAAAACCCGCCCCGCTGCACTCCCAAGGGAACACCACCCCCACACTCCACCGGTAGTATAAACTGCTCCGGACTGCCCTTAACCAGCATTCGCCTCCAAACCACCACCACCACCACCACCACCATGTGCATCACAAGAATCACTTGGATCCCCACCTTCAGGCAACACCAACACATCCAGAGCACACACCATTTGCTATGACTTCTCCACCAAGCAAACCACCCTTCTACTATTCGTGTCGCCTACTCCCACCACCTGCAGGCCAATATACCACCCAACCACTGGACTACCTTCCTATATCACCTCAAACCCATCCACCAAACAGCCAACATCAACCTATTCCACCTCCAGTCACAGTGTCTTGACAGGGGAGGATGGTGAAATACAGGAGTTAGGGGTTAAGGCCGCAGACGACGCGACAGCTGATGTGGATGACACCAACACCCCCAGTACCACCAGGGGTCCGCCGCTGACACTGAGTGGCTTGGACCAGGAACAGCGCACCTATATCCCTCCCCGGCGCCCCTCCTACTCCCAGCCGATGCCCCGGAAAGGTAGCAGTCGCCGGAGCCTAGTCTCCTGCCGGAATTTCACTCGTCAGGTAAGAGGTGGAGTTTACAACTCCATGCAACACCGTGGTATTGGCCATTGTCATACCAGGTACGGGGCAGAACCGGCCATAGTCCGTTCCCCAGTTGCATCCCCGCTGCAGGATAGGACCGGCCATAAGTTGTCTGACTCCTGTAGTCGTTCCCCCCAGAGTAGCGCCGCAGTACCGGCAACAAGCCGTACTGGGTATGAGGCAGGATTGGCCATAGTCCGTCCCTCTGCTACTAGTCCTATTAGCTCCACGGTCCAGGCCATTAGCCGCACCAGAGCTACAACCCCCTGTGCCACTACGACATCAGCCACTAGTCACGTCAGGCCAGAGGTAGAGCAGGCCACTAGCAGTCCCAGAGCACGACATCGGCCCCTTGTCACGTCAGGCCAGAGGTAGAGCAGGCCATTACCCGCACTGAAGCTGTTGTCCCCTGTGCCACTACGTAATCAGCCACTAGTCACGTCAGGCCGGAGGTAGAGCAGGCCACAGTCTGCTTCTCTCCCACAGGAGATCCTGCAGCCAGAGAGGACCCTTACCCCGAGCCGTGGGAAGGCCTCACCTGAGGCCTTGGTTCCCTGCAACTCCACAAGTGTGAACAGCGGCCAAAGAGCAGACCCAGCAGCCGACGTTGGGCCCTGTCCACTACTCCCCTGGCCCGAGGTTCCTGTGTGACAACCCTGACTGCGACGCTGCCCTCCATCCGTTGCCGCAGTCCAGCCGCCCCGGGTTCCAGTACCCTGGGTCCTCAGTCACTCCAGGAGTTGCCCCGAACACCAGGGCGTGACTTACCTGTGGGCAAGACCTCTCCGAGTCTCTCCCAGACTCGACATCAGGCCTGTCTCCTGGCTCTCTTCGGGCCGAGCCCCTAGTCGCACGACTACGTGTGGGGCCCTGCCCAGGGGCGCGTCACTCTGTCCTTCCTCCGGACAGAGGAATCAACCTGCGCCCCACCAGTGATCGTGAAACGAGTGGACTTTACCTATGTGTGTGCCTTCTAGACCTAGATATACTGTATGTGTGCATTAGTTTATACCATGCGAGTGATTCCTTATAGTATATTCTAGTGATAAATTGACCAGGAACCCAGAGTGTATGTAAGATTGGACGAGCCCAATAGTAACTTTGGCCTAATCTATATCCCGAGTGGAGTCCCGTGCATCCCCCAGTGAACAAAACACCAAAGTGACCAACAGAACAATAATAATATGTCGATCGTGCCATTCCTTTTTTTTATTAAAACGCTCCCTCCCTAGTGTACAGGCAAGCAAGTGAAACACCACAGTGACTAACTGAAGGAAAGGATATCATGCCTCACTCTTGTGTATTAAACCTCCACCCACCCCAGTGACCAGGCACATTAGTTATAACCTATTGTATGACATACCCACACCCCACACAACACAGATACACATAGCTTCCTATGCAGACATAATACTTACATGTACACACCAACACTCAAACACAGCTGCGCACATCCTCTAACCTTACCTCAACACACTACACGAATGGTTCACAACAAACAGGCTCAAAATAGCCCCAGCCAAATCTACAGTGACCCTTCTCACAAACTAGACAGCAGAACACAGTCACATTCAACAGTCACCTCACCATAACCAACACTCCCCTACTACACACACACACACACAAAATCCTTGTTGTAACATACATCAATGTCATTTAAACAACACATCATAGACCTCAGAAATAAACTTACTCCAAGACTCAATGCCTTGAGGTCACTTGCCCATACAACATTTGGACTCAACAAAGAAACCACCATCACAGTATACAAACAATATATACATTCAGTGATGAACTATGCAAGCCCTGCTTGGGCTCCTTACCTCACTAAAACATACTATAACACTCTTCAGACCATACAAAACAAGGCCCTAAATATAATCACAGGCTGCACGGCTACTACACCTACAGACCACCTACACCAAGAAACCACAGTCCTCAAAGTCAAGGATCATTTAGACAGAGGCACCCAAATTCTTGCTGCAGCCTCCACAAACCCACAACATTCACTACACTACACTACATGGCAGCACATCCACACACACACCAAGGAACATCAAAACAACACCCAGCACACGATATCATACACAAATACGATCATCGCTCTCCCCTCCCCTCCCCCTGCCCGCCTCAGACCAGCTTCCAGAATAATATTTGTTATACTACGTATTTGCGGGTCGGTTTCTCGCCCTGAAATACGCAGGCTACAGCGGGTCCCTGTTCTAGACCTGGTTGGTAATTCTAAGGAAAAGGACCGGACACAAAAAGAAGGCAGTTACTGTTACACACATACAATAATACATCAACAAATACACTAGATGCTGGGTTGGCCGGGTATGGGTTAACATGATGATGACGATGAAAAGATTCGCCAATAATAATTATGGGTTAACAACTTAACACAAGGTTTTACTTGACTGGAAATCTGTCACTATACTGGCTTGTAGAAAGTATGATAATATTCACCCAGCACTTACGGCACATAAAATACACTTATGATTCAGGACACAGGAGTGAATTTACTACAATTTCCCAATCTCGTATAGCACTGGATGGCACTGATACATGAATTACGTTAACATCTGTGTTATAGACACTCACGTGGCTGAGTCTATCTCGAATAGAGTCTGCCGTGCAATGATCACTGAAGGGGGGACTGCGGTATTCTAGCGGGACATTTGGACATGGCTAGACATACTAAAGAGTGTAGGGGACAAAACACATCCTTGGTGGATGCCATTTGTTAAGTTTCTGATGTTCGAGACTGACCGGCAAATGTTACATATGCACAGCTGCCTGCTAAGTAGTTTGCTAGCCACTTTTTGTGTTATTGTGCATGTTTGTGTTGAATATTTTGTTTGTAAGGTTGTGGTGGGGGATGGAATCAAAAGCTTTACTAATGTCTAGTGTGACAAGCAGTGTTCTGTGTGGTGGCCTAGCTGAATTCATGCCATCAAAAACTCTGTGTAAGGTCTGTAAGAAGAGTGTTTGTGGAGTGTAGTGGCCTAAAACCATGTTATGATGGGGCTAGGGGGGAGTGAGGTGTAACTAGTTGTAGTACTAGTCGTTCTGTGACTTTGGAGTGGGTGCAGAGGACTGTGATGGGGCAGTGTGAGGAGAGTAATGTCTGGTTCACACGAGCAAAATTGCGGCAGTTTTTTTCGCCGATTTGCGGGAAAAAAATGCCGATTTCTGGATTTCCCTATCACACGTACGGGGACTGCAGTGGCTGGTTCTCAGCGACAATGTTTACAAAGATGGACCGCCGGTGTGCAGCTCTTGCACCTGCACTTTGTTTAATTCAAGATGGGCCGTCACGGATCTGTCCAGAAGAAAACAAGAGTGTTTATTACAGGCTGGTGAGGGAGCTCAGCTTGGAAGATCCCCAAACTTTAAATGAGTGGATCCGTCTTAACACGCAAGATGTCGTATTCGTCTTCATTCCCAGAGCGTTGCCTTGTTCGGTGCTTCCTTTTAAATCGGCCCGGCAACTTTCTCCTGATTCCGGCAAAAAAAGACCGACACGTCGGCCACTCCATACCGGCAAGAAAAGTCGCCGGAATTTCTACCGGTAAGCAAATTCCGGCAAAAAACGACCGCGATTTTGCTCGTGTGAACCTGGCTTAACGTGGGGTCTTTGTTGGGTTTGGGGATAGTGATGATAATGCCATGCTTCCAGATGGGTATTGAAATACAGGAGTTAGGGGTTAGAGCCACCAACCACCTGGCAAGCGGAGCAGACGACAGCAGCTCCCCCAACCCCCCCCCCAGATCACCGGGAGATTACCGCCAGCGCGGCGCGGCTGGGAGCAGGAACGACATACCTGTCCGACTCCCCGGCGCCCCTCTTGTGCTCAGATGAGGGCCCGGAAAGGTAGCAGTCGCCGGCACCTTGTCTCCAGCCGGAACACAGCTCTGCAGGTAAGGGGTGGAGTTTACAACTCCACACAGCGCCGCGGTACTGACAGAGTTCGTACCGGGTACGGGGCAGAATTGGCCACAGTCCGTTCCCCAGCTGTCTCCCCGCCACAGGGCCCCGACACGGACATATGTCGGCCCGTCTCCTGTAGGCGTTCCCCCAAGAGCGGGGCCACGAGCCGTACCGGGCATGAGGCAGGATTGGCCATAGTCCGTCCCTCAGCTGCTAGTGATCAGAGCTCACTGATACAGGCCATAGCCGTCCCAGAGCTCACCTCCTCGGCGTTAGCCACGAGCCACGCCCAGCCTAACACAGTGCAGGCCACAAGCCGCCAGGGAAGTAGGCCCAACACAGTGCAGGCCACCAGCCACCAGGAAAATAGACCCGACACAGTGCAGGCCATAAGCCGCCAGGTAACCAGGTCTAACACGGAGCAGGCCACGAGTCGCCAGGGAAGTAGACCCGACACAGTGCAGGCCACAAGCCGCCAGGAAACCATCTCCCCCTGTGCCCTCTCGACGCCAGCCACGAGCCACATCAGACCAAACACCGTGCAGGCCACAAGCCGCCAAGAAACTAGACCTAGTGCAGTGCAGGCCACAAGCCGCCAGGCGGCTATCCCTATGGCCCCGCAGGCGTTGGCCACGAGTCACGCTTGGCCCAGTACAGAGTAGGCCACAAGCCACCAAGAGAACAGGCCCAGTACAGAGCAGGCCACAAGCCGCCAGGAGAGCAGGCCCAGTACAGAGCAGGCCACAAGCTGCCAGGAGAACAGGCCCAGTACAGAGCTGGCCACAAGCCGCCAGGAGACTGTCCTCCCCGTAACCCACCAGGCGTTGGCCACGAGTCACGTCGGGTCCGGAGTAGAGCTGGCCATAGTCCGCTCCCCTCCTACGGGAATACCAGCCGTTGGAGAAGGCCCCACACCCGAGACGTGGCAGAGTCTCACCCGGGACCTTGGTTCCCTGCGACTCCACCCGGGTGACCAGCTGCCGGACCAGAGCCCCCGTAGACCTTGAAGCCGCCGCCGAGCCCCATCCACCACTCCCCCGGGCCGAGCTTCCCGTGAGGCCTCCCTGACGGCGCCGCCGCCCTCGAGCCGTTGCCGCAGCCCAGCCGCCCCGGGTTCCAGTTCCCTGGGTCTCCTGCAGCCCCCAGAGCTGCCCCGCACACCAGGGCGCGACCTACCGGTGGGCGAGGTCTCCCGACGACGCTCCCAGATCCGACGTCAGGCCCGACTCCTAGCCCTCTTCGGGCCGAGCCCTTAGCCCCACGGCCACGTGTGGGGACCCTGCCCAGGAGCCCGCCACTCCGCCCCTGTTCCCTCCTGACGGAGGAATCGCCCTAGGCCCATCAGTGTCGCCCAAGGAGTGGACTATCGATATATATGTGTGTGTACCCGTAAGCTCAGTTCTAGTGTGCATCTGCAGGATCTTACGAGTGATTCCCTACCGTGTGTCCTCAAGTGAAGTGACCAGGAACCCCGAATAAGATTGGACATGCCGGTAGATAGAACGAGGCCGAACCTATATCGAAAGGTAGAAGTCCTGTTGCCCTAGACCGTCTCAGTGACAACCTAGACCTCCCCCTGTGTATCCTTGTGTCTTGTGCGGTTGTTTATGCTCCCCCTCCCCTGTGTTCAGTTAAACCTGCACCAGCCCCTTGTCTTAGCCGCGCGTGGCCGACCCGGGCATACCAAATACCACAGTCCCCCCCCCCTGTTGAATACCTTTATGGGCGACCCTACCTGTAATAGACTCCCGGCCGCCAGTTACCTGAAGTACAGGAGTAAAGTAAGACATACATGTATACAGTGCCGTCCAGTGCTATACGGGTTTTAGAGATTGTGTCAAAACCATTCCTGTGTCTGAAGATATGTGTTGTATGTCACACGAGTGTCGGATGAATAGTACCATACTTAAAGAAGGTAGAGTGACAGATAGCAATTGTGTAGTGTTCACTCGCCCCCACCCCCCCGGCAAATCCTTTGTAATATCTGTGATGTATTATTGTCCTGTGTCTTATGTGTAGAATACATGTGTGATATCCACTGCCTTGTTTTTGTGTCCAGTCCTGCCCTTAGGAGTTACCTCCCGGTCTAGAATAGGGACCCGCTTTAGCCTGCGTACTTGAGGGCGAGAAACCGTCCCACAAATACGTAGCATAACAGGTATTATGCTGTGTGAGTAGCTGTAGTTTGATATGTTGGTGAAGGCTTGTATGCCTTGTGGTCCAAGGTGTTTAACCCCCCCTAGTTCCCCCGACATATGATGCATGTCAGAACTTTTTTCACACTGAGACCCACTGATGTGCATCGTACGTCAGTCATTTGCAAGGTTCATCGTTTGCACATTTTTCAAGATTTGCGGATGATTTTTGGTAGGCATATGTGGGAGACCTTCCTCTATCCCCAGCCAGGCAGCAACACTGCCTGACCTTGTTCAACACCCCCCTCCCTCGGAGGTGTGCAATTTTCTCACCAGTAAAGACACGTGGCACCACGGTCTCTCTGATGACGAAATTCAAGGCGAAAGTAATTACTGATGTGGAGGACAAAGCTTATGTGGCACCAGAGTTAGTGATGAATGGAAGTAATGAGGAGGTAACATTGCCAAGTTAGGTGCAATATGTTGATGTATTTGGTAAGGGACAACGCTTATATCGCTTATTATTGCGTGAAAAGCAATATACTCTTGTCTATCTATCTATTGCCAGACGCCATAATCCCGGAAGGGGTGGCCATTTGACTCCGAGTTATTTGTTTTACGGGGAGGGGCACTAACCCTCCACCAACCCACTTGTTGACACGTAGGGAGCACGTATGGTTTGGTTATATGGTTACCACCCAGCGTTGTAAATGGTTTCTTGGTTTACAGGAAACCATTTGGCTTGTCACTCAAAGCAAAGCCACCTGTAAAGGAAAGAAAAGCGATAAGAAGTGACAGGAAAGATGGGAGAAATAGGAAGAGACGAGGGCAGGCTCAGAAAGAGAATGATAAAGGCTAAGGAAGAAGTAGGCAGCACTACATCAAGTGAGTGGATGATGGTCGCCACCACCTATACTCTTGTACTACATATAAATTCGTACCAAATAAATAAATATCTGAGGCTGGTTAAGTTTCCCTCGGATAGGGATCGTATTTTATGGAGTGAGGTACGATAAAAAATGGTAGTCAAGTGAGGGATCTCTTACCTGTTTAGAATATTTTCCACTTCAGGTGAGCGCTTTCTCAATGAATTTTCGATGTTTCTCACCAAAACCGAAGGTTTGAGCCAAAAAATGACAAGTTGAAAATCGGTCGGGTTCTGGGGGTGGGTTGGGTAAAATAGCGGTCGGGACTGGGCAGGTTAAGGTGTATGTTGCATATGTTGTCTGGTCCACAGGCAGATGAGTGTTTGAGGTTGCTAATGATGTGCTTCGTCTTGTTGTAAACGAAAGGCGCGAAGTCTGGGTCTGTGGGGAACCGTCTCTTATGTCGGATGATACGTCGGTCGTTACAATAGGGGTTTAGATGGCAGATGAGTGTTTGAGGTTGCTAATGATGTGCTTCGTCTTGTTGTAAATGAAAGGCGCGAAGTCTGGGTCTGTGGGGAACCGTCTCTACGTCGGATGATACGTCGGTCGTTACAATAGGGGTTTAGATGGCTGACATGTGAAAAGTAATTGATAAGAGTGTTTGCTTGTTGTTTGTTTGAAGGTATGGTGTCTGTTGTTGTGATGGCAGCATGTGATTGTGTAGTGTTACTGTTGGAGAGTGTGATGCTGTTTAGTGTTTTCTAGAGTTTGTTGGTGTTTGTTTTGTGATCAAGTGTTTGGAGATAATTATTCCAATTTAGTGTTTGCTGTTCTGATATTTTATTGTTTATCTGGGTGTTGAATTCTTGTATCTGTTGTACGGTGTCATGTGTATGGGGTGTTGGGGAGTGTCATAGTGTGTCCCATTGTCTGATGAGGACTTGAATTTCTGGTGTGAAGGGGTTGTGTCTTTTTCTGTTGCTTCTAGGGATGTGTCTTTTGTCTGCATTTTGTATAATTGTATTAAAAGTATGCACAGTGGTGTTGATGTTTGTGATGGATGTACTGTTTAATGTTTCTCGTGTTTATAACTCTACTGTACTTTCATTGTGTAAGTGAAAAAATGGCTCCCAAGAAACAAGTAAAGGACAAAAGCAATCCTTCTAAGCCAAAGAGAGAGCGTAAGAAGCTATCAGTGGCAGAGAAAATAGAGATTTCAGATATGCTGAAAAGTGGAATGTTGTTGGCTGAAGTCAGGTCAGACTAGACTGACAGCTTACGTACAGTGCCGCCACACATCTTGTTGCCTTACCACACTGGCACTGTAGGAACTGCACTACAATCATCGTTGTCATTATACAGCAATCATCGTCATCTACACAGCAATCATCGTCATCTACACAGCAATCATCATCGTCATACAGCAATCGTCATCATTGTACATAGGTTATGAAGAAAACACACAGTCTTTTGGTGAGTGTTAATATGTATTTGTAATATTTTAAAGTACGTTTTTATTTTTTTCAGTGATGTGCTTAGCTTATGTGGAAATAATATGCCATTTTGTGATGATGACGA
>JAGKTI010012553.1:0-24467 GCA_018397915.1 Birgus latro
GCCGCTGCTCCCCTTACGGTTCGTAGGACTAGGAAGACTGGTGGTCATTCCTCCTTGTTGTACAGATCCGGTGGATGCTGCCAAGGCCCTATGTGGGACTGTCTTTAGACTAGTCCCACCCCGAGTCTGGTGAGTGCTATGGTGGTTGGAGGGTAATGCACCAGCACTGTGTACCTCCTGTCGGGTCTGCTTGCGGGGAAGAGGGGCGCATGGTGGCGGGGGATATAAGACCATCTGGCCTGGGC
Source organism: Birgus latro (assembly GCA_018397915.1). Taxonomy (NCBI): domain Eukaryota; kingdom Metazoa; phylum Arthropoda; class Malacostraca; order Decapoda; family Coenobitidae; genus Birgus; species Birgus latro. Next base: position 246 of record JAGKTI010012553.1, read on the forward strand.
CCTCTACGTGCTCTGCGCACCTCCCTGTGGTCTCTCCCTAGGGTGGGTGTTTCATTATCCCATCCGCACGCCTTTCGGGTGGGTATTTCACTGACCTTCTTCTCTCTCTTCCTTTCCCCTCCTCCCTCCCCTCTTTCATCCTTCTTCCCTATCTCTTTCCACTCTTCCTCCTTCCAGCCTTCCCTCCTTTCATTTCTCCTTCTCTTTCCTCCAGTCTTTCCTACCATTTTCCTTTCCTTCCTCTTGTCCTTCTTCCTTCTCTCTCTTCCATTTTCTCCCTTCTCTCTCTTCCATTTTCTCTCTTTCCACTTTTCATTTTCCTACCCCTTTCGGCTTTCCTTCCTGAAATGCCCACTCCGACGGGAGACCCAGCGAGGGGTGTTGCAACACCCAACCCACGGAGGAAGAACAGGAAGGAAGAAGCAACACCCACCCTAGGAAGAGACCACCGGGTGGCGTATAGGATGAGCATAGGCTCAGGGCTAGATGGGCCTACGTTCCAGACTGCCTTGCATCCCTCTCGCCCTCAACCAATATCCCAGCGAGAACTCAGTCCCGGCCGCCTACTCTCCAACTGGGCCAGCCCTCACCAGGTTCGGGGTGGGGCTGATACCACAGCCCCAGACAGCACCATGACACAGGCCACTGTCCGTGTCGGGGAGGCAGAGCAAGCCACTGTCTGTTCTTTGGCTGCAACCTCCTACAGGTCTGCGACACAGGCCACCGTCCATGTCGGGAGAAGGGAGAACAGGCCACCGCCTGCCCCTTGGCTGTATACCCTGAGAAGGGCAGCACTGCGGCGAAGGCCACCGTCCTCGTCAGGACGGAAGGATTGGCCACAGTCCGTCCTTCGGCTGCCACCTCCACAGGGAGCAGGACCGTGACACAGGCCAACATCTGTGTCCCTGGGGTTGCGTCAGCCACTGTCCACACTGGGAAGGGAGAGCAGGCCACCATCCGCTCTTCGTCCTCTGCCCCTAAGACTTTCCCTGTGGAGGACATCCCTGGCTAAGCCCACCACTACTCCTGTGGCAGAGCGGGACAACCTTCTCTCTCCCCACAGCAGCAGTCCCCTGGAGGAGTTGCAGCTGAAGGAGCTCTGGCGAGGCCTCGTGACGAGCCTGGGAGTCCATGCCCTACAACCAGTGCCCCAACGATGCCCCCAGCTGTTGGACTCCCGGAGGAAGGGTCGCTGCAGGATGCCCCTGACGGCGACTCCACCCAAGGAAGACCACAGCCCTCGGATGCCTAGGGGTGCCCCCAGGACCCCGAGGCACAACCTCCCAAGCCCCACCGGCCAGAACTCCACCTCCGGGAGTGGGCGCAGACAAGTGTGGCTGCTCGCCCTATTCAGCCCTAGCCCCAAGAGCTGAACTCCACAACGAGGCCCCACCAGGAAAGGGCCTCCCTCTATGCCACCCAGCAGTCCAGCCCAGATGACCTGGCCCCTGGCAGTAGTACTGTGCCTCCTGTGAGAGGACACCTTTGACGGGACTCCCCCTACACCTGGCCGATAACTGTAAGCAGCCCAAGTATCCAGCTGCCCAGTCCAGAGTCCTCTAGTCCTACTTGTGCCTTATACCTCTACCCTTCTTTCTACCTTTCTCATCTTCCCTTATTCCTCCATTTCTTCTTCCTAAGATCCATTTCTCCCTCATCCGGTCCTGTGTTCCTCCATCAAAACGTAGGGACCTGGGGATAGGCTATTCATTCTAGAAAGTCAAGGCAATGACAGCAGCCATTCCTCCCTGAGCAGTATTGTTGTGAGAAATAAACTCCAACCACCCCAAGGACTGTACCCCTCATGGATCATGTCCAGTTCAATTGCCTTAACCCACTAGACCACCAGGCATCCTACTGTTGGTTATAAAGTTACCACTTAAGATGGTAAATAGTTGCCTTTTGTACAGCAAATAATTTGCTTTGTCACTCAGTGCAGAGTCATCTGATGGTAACAGTATCAAATAAGGTGAGCTGGGCAGTATACAGTATAGTAATAATACATTTTACGCATACCCAACACCTACAGGAAATCACATCTACACAGACATATCCACACCAGCAAATTTTAATAAGAAAATGTCAAGAGAAAAGTGGACAAATGGAGCTCTGGTAGATTAGTTTTCACCTGACAGAACTGGGCTACTCTCATGGCTGCATGAAATTTGCTAGGACTTAGTTATGGGGTGCTGTAGGGATGAGTTGCCATTACAAGCCACAATTACTGGACATCAATATGGCTGATGAGAGGCTACGGAGTTTTTGCCAGGTGAAAGCAGCCGTGGTTCAGTGGGTTAGAGCGCTCCGCTCTGGCTGTAGGGTCGGAGGATCGAATCCACCCAAGGGTCACTGCTAGACATCAGGAAGGGCATCCGGTCATAAAATGCTACACGCTCCAATCCAAAAAGGCCGACGCATGCAAGCATGTTGCAGCCTAAAAAAAAAACGAACGAAAAAACGAAAACAAACGGACAACAGTATTATCAACATTTGTTGGTTTACTTACCTTGTGATGCTAGAGGCTGTTTTCATCCTGGTGATTCAGTTCTCCTTCCAAACTCTGCATCATTTTTCTGAGTCTCAGTTGGGCTGGCATTCTTGAACACATTTACCATTAACTCTTTCTTGCATCTCAGATCTTGATTTACATAAACAACAGGAGATGTGGAAAGCTCTGTACGCTCGTTCCTCTGTCCTTATCCTGTTAAAAATAGGAAATAGCTCATGATAATATCTGCCGAGATCTGGAGGTGCACCCCGTTCCCAGTCAGAACCTTGGCCCACCCATCTGAAAATTCAGATTATTTAATGTGTGCACACTGTGCAGCACTCCCCCCCTCCCCCCCAGGATAGGGTTTAGCCCCACCCCATCTGTTGAGGCCTGACTACACAAATGATATCCCTATACTGTAATAACATTTTTTTTTTTCCCCTTAAAGAAACAACAAGAGACTGGGAATCTTCTAGTCTCCTTCTCCTTCCTGCAAATAAAATTCTAAGTCACATGAAGGAACTGATAGTAAGTATACGTACATTTGTGAATTTGGGTCCTATGGACTCACAACTGCATTTCACACACCTGCCAGACAAATATTCACTGCCTTTGGTTATCATCACCATCATTATTATAATCAACATCATCCCACCTCTTTGTCCCACCAGCAGGTGGGGTAAGATAAGGTCCAGAAAGCAAGGAAAAGAAAAAGAATATAGAGAACGGACTAATCAACAGTATGCCAAGTGAAATGGGTCACACACACATTCATCCACCCTTCAAGCCCCAGAATCCTGGCTCCATCTTTCACTGCATTCTAGTATTATCAATATATTGGCTTAGGTCACATTCTGATTGCTTCTGGAGGTTTTGCAACACCTCTTCCTTAGTGATATATCTTGTCTATTGAGCTACACACCTTAACATTCTCTTTTTAGATATCAGGGATGTAGCTGGGTCTCCAAAAATGAGGGGCCAGTGTGAAGCCAAGTTCAAGTTTGGGGAGAGGGGATTTAACTGCCACACAGTATCCACATCATCATCATCATCGTCAACACATTACATAATCTGTTATTTCTAATGTCAGGGGGCAATGAGGGAGCCATGGGTCTGACTGTAAGGCCAGACACCCTTCCCCTACTGCCACCCCACCAAAAGTTCCTGGTACTTACGTTGTTTTAACCCGCCCCATCCCCCCGACGTACGATGCACGTCACACCCTAATCCATCTCTCACTCCCCCCGATGTGCATCGTATGTCAGTCAATTGCAAGGCACATCGTTTGCACGTTTTTCAAGATTCGAGGGTGATTTTTGGTAAGCATGTGTGGGAGACCTTCCTCTGCCCCCAGCCAGGCAGCAACACTGTCTGACCCTGTGCAAGCCCCCCCCTCGGGGGGTGCGCCATTTTCTCTCAACTCACCTGTTAGCAGTGACCTGGCCAGTAAAGACACGTAGCACCATGGTCTCTCCAGTGACAAAATTCAAGGCGAAAGTGATTCCTGATGTGAAGGACAAAGATTACATGGCACCAGAGTTAGTAATGAACAGAAGTAATGAGGAGGTAACATCGCCAAGGTAGGTGCGATATGTCGACGTGTTTGGTAAGGGAACAACACTTATATCGCCTATACAGTATTAATGTGTGAAAAGCAATATACTCTTGTACTACATATAAATTCGTACCAAATAAATAAGTATCTACGAAGCTGTGTGGTTTTAGTTAATTTTCCCTCGCATAGGGAGTGTCTTTTATGGAGCGTGGCGTCATAGAAAGCGGTAGCCAGGTGAGGGGCCTCTCACCTGTTTAGGATATTTTCCACTTCAGGTGAGCACTTTCTCGCTGAATTTTTGATGTTTCTCACCAAAAGTGGAGGTTTGAGCCAAAAAAAAAATACAAGTTGAAAATTGGTCGGGTTCTGGGGGTGGGTTGGATAAAAAGCGGTCGGGACTGGGTGGGTTAATATTGGCATAGTCTGTACTAGTAATACACAAGGGGATACTAAGGTGCAATGTGCAAAGCAAATCGCTTGAGAAGAGGAGTGATGAAATTATCTGCCACTGCAAATACCTCCCTTTCAACATCATGATGTACGAAGGCCAAAAATGAACACAACAAGGTTCAAGAAATAAAAATGAAGTTGAAGGATATAATGAAGTGACACATAGAGTATTCTGAGTCATAGAAAAAGCGATGTTTGACTTACACAACATTAAACATATACAGTAATCCCTGTAAGACCTGGACGCCCAAGTCCCGGACACCCCAATTTCCAGACATTTTGGGCCCAGGCCTTCGGAACCCGAAAATGGCCAAAAAACGTAAAAAAGGAAAAAAAAATCTGACATTTTTTACAACCGTATTTTGAACTTGGCACGCAGTGCTAAACTGCAGTGTTTTGCCACGTAGTTCCGCTGACGTCCGGCAGGGCGACGCTGCCTCCTCCCCATTTCCCACCTACCCATTGTCGCGAGTGCACACTCGTCACCATAGCCACCCATGTGCTCGCTTTTGTGGTGGTGCCCTACCTGCTGCAGGCCTTGCTGTTCCTCTGCTTCCTCTTACTCATGTGTGTGATGATGGCCCCGCTGTCTGAGTGGTTCTGACTCTGAAGAAGAAGAGGGAGATATTGGACAAGGTGGACGCAAGATGGTCGATGTCCCGCATTCTCCGAGAATTCATTCTGGCCCGCTGTACCTTGTTTGATATCAAGAAATCCCAGGACAGACTCACCCAGTACACGGCTGACTTCACATCGAAGACAAACCCAGCGTGCAGAGGAAGATTATGTACAAAGAGTTGGCTCTTAATTTCAAGTTACGACATGGACTTACCAACTGTAAGGCCCATGGCAAAGCTTTGGATGCCATTGAGGATGGAGTAGAAGAGTTTCAGCAGAAGGTGAAGGGCTTGATCGACAGGGAGGGCCTCACTCTCGGTCAAGTCTACAATGCTGACGAAACTGATCTATTCTATTGCTCGCTGCCAACGAACACCCTCGCAGAGGAAACGGAGAAGTGTGTACCTGGCCGCAAGCTCTCCAAGCAATGGATATCTGCTTTGTGTTGCGCCAATGCCAACAGCATGCACTGGCTCAAGCCCCTTATTGTTGGCTGTGCAAAGCAGCCTCGGTACCTTTGTGGGGTGATGGATGTCCTTCTTGTTGTTTGGTACCATTCTCTGAAGGCTTGGTTCACATCCAAGATCTTCAAAGACTGGTTTCACCAGCACTTCATCAAGGAGGTCATCCATTAACAGATGAACACACTGGGAATCCCATGCAACCAGGTAAAGGCTCTCCTTTTCTTGGACAATGCACCTGAGCATCCGTCCAACAAGAAGTTGGTGGCTGAGAATGGCCAAATTAGGTGCTTGTTTTTGCCACCTAATATAACTGCTCTCGCCCAACAAATGAACCAAGGAGTGATTGTGGCAACAAAAAGGCTGTACCATCGGAAGTTCCTGGACGAGGTGATGGCTGTTCTTGAGGACATGGATGAGCGCCGGGAGGGACAGGACACGCGAGGCAAGCGGACTGTGGAAAACCATCGCCGCTACAACCTCAAGTCAGCCATCTACAACTGGGCCAGTGCACGGAGGGAAGTCTCTGTCAAGACTCTGGAAAGTGGTTGGTCTCATCTGCTTCTCGGAGCCGATGTGGTGCACGACTTCCTAGGTTTAGACGTGGATGACTTCCATGCACGTCTTTGTGCGGCTGGCAACAAGATGGATATGGACGATATGCGTGAGTGGTTGTATGACAACGAGGGTGATCCTGGGTATCACATCATGTCTGATATTGAGATCACATCTTCAGTTGCAGGTACAAGTACCCAGCTTGAAGATTCCAATGAGGACAGCAAGGATGATGAGGACTCCTCTCAGTGCATCATTATTCCAGCTGTTCCCAAGCTGTGCGGACTCTGGGAGCATGTCGAGTTCGTTCTGGACTACCTTGAACACCCGGCCTGCGACCGGGAGGTGGGGCTCCTGGGACTTGTGGAGGAAGTGCACGCTTTTAGGCAGTGCATCATCAATTGCCAGAATTGCCGTTCCTTACGTCAATCAACCATTGACAGTTTATTCAGGCCTGTGACCCCTGCTGTGCCCAGCCCTGGCTCCACACCACTGCCTCACTAAGACAGGCATTCCACCTCCGAGCCACAGCCCAGCACATCGGCCACAGTAGAGTCGCCACTGGTTGTGAGTTTGCGGCTATCTTCGGAGTCGTCTGCAGTGGGTAGTCCATCACCATGTCCCAGCGATGCGCCTCTTGGCCACCTTCAACACCTACTTTCGGACTCTGACAATGAATAAACAGCAAAAACTCGCCACTAGACCAGACGGGAATTTACAGTGTTGTGCAGTGTTAAGGACAGAATGTGCAGTGTTAAGAAATTAGAATTCAGAGTGCAAAGGATTAAGTGCAGAGTGCTACTGTACACTGGTGAGTTTCAAGAGCAGAGCAAGTAAGAAAAGAATGTGCAATGTTGAGAAATTAGAATTCAGAGTGCAAAGGCTTAAGTGCAGAGTGCAACACTGGTGAGTTTCAAGTGCAGTGCAAGTAAGAAAAGAATGTGCACTGTTAATGGATTAAGTGCAGTGCAACACTGGATTACTGTACGGGCTTCAGGTGCACCTTCATACTGTCAGAGTCTGAGAGGAGGCGGGTTATTCTTCGTGACGGCCACGGGCGTGTCCACTAAGTACCCTGTCAACTGCTAAATATTTTCCATACTCACCTCCTCCTCATTCTCTGGTTCCTTTTCATTTATTTCATGCTTTATGTCCCTTATTTGTGTGAATAGGGTCTTAAATAGGTGCTATGCATGTCTATTAGGGAGTTATGTAGGTGGTTTTCTGAGTTAGGCTGGGTTAGGGTCCATTAGTACCTGTCCAGGAGGCATCTTCCCAAGTCCTGGACAAACCCAAGTTCCGGGCATGCCTTTGGCTCTATTACATCAGATATTGGAGAGATTATTGTACATATTCTACCTGTTCTGGTGAAATTACACTTATTACATTAGATCCACCACAAGTAAATTTTTTTACTGTTATTAACTTTTTGTTTTCTGTTATTCATTCGTACGGAAAACTATGAAGTTGTTAGGAGAAACAAAGGAAAATCAGTGCCATATTAAAAGTGACAAAGCCTATGGCCATGTGTACACCAAATGCTCGCTGTATATAACCTATACAAGAGGTCCCAATCAACGCCACTGGGTACGGCCAAGAACTCATATGAGTTACAGTGATACAGAATTTCTGCTCATTCCGGCAAGCATTTGGTGTGGGCCTGGCCTACATTGGTGGTTGTGGTGGCATTGATCACCCCTGAAATGTGCTTGGTCACCATATTTGGGGATAATACCCCAAGACCCCCTACATAGCTATCTTTAGACCACCCCATAATTAGGCTTGGCCACCCCATTTCAAAAATTCTAGCTACACCCCTGTGTAATACTCACTGTTAATACACTACTTAACAGGGTGGAGGGCGGAGGGAAACCAAAGATGAGATGGATAGGTCTAGAGTAAGGGAGGGTATGAGTTGTAAGAGGGCAGCCTGATGGCAGAGAAAGGAATGAAATGGAAGCAATTCATTTGTGGCCACCCTTTCTGGAACTGTGGTGTTTGGCTAAATACTAGGTGGCCCATATATGCTCCTCCACTTTCGCTTCAACCAGTGATTTCTCGTATGTTGTGGGAAAGGCTCAGTCGGCATTATCAGTGTCAATCCTGCATCATTTATTCACTTCCAACTCTCAATTCCACACCCACACTCACACCAGCAGACTAGGCTGTCCCCACAACACATCAGATACTGCCCAGTGAGTTTCTAATAAAGTGCTATTTAGAGGCCATCCTGTATAATACTGTGACTAAAACACATTACAGTCCACCCATACCTCTTCAAACTATAACACAGCCTTATAAAAACAGAAGTGAAAACTGAACTGGCAAGGCACCACTCAAATTGGTTGTAAGGGAATATCTGAACCCTGTGACAGTTGTGCAAGATAAGAAAGATATAGGACAGTGAAAGATGTGAATTGTTGTTTTTGCATCCCCAGGCTCATCTGGACTTAACCCTTGTTGGCTGCAGGCTTAGGCTGCCCTTCTCCTATAATTCACTATCCTCCTTTTGGGAAACAAGGAAGTGGTTGGGGTATACTTGTATAACTGCCTACTGGTTATATCAGTCCCACCATGTGAAGGCATCCCTGTCCCACACCATTATGTGGATTAAGGAAGTACTGCATATTGATCAGAGGGTGGAAGAGGAAGTGCTTAGATGATATACAGCCCTATTCAAGGTGGCACAGGAGGCTTCATGGCACATTACAATTCATTATGCACATTACAACTCATTCTCTTTTACATTGTAGTTGGTTTGATTTCATCTGACAGAATGGGGCATGAAATTTTTTAAGCCTCAGTCCTGAGATAGGAATAAGTTTCCTTGGTTTCTTGTCAAATCAACCCTCCAATGTAATGGGACGTGGGCATGAAAACTGAAAAGGGTTACGGATTTTTATCCATCCATCCATACATCATCCAATCCAATGTCGCCCCACAGAGAAGCGTAGGAGCCCGGGGCTAGGCAAGTTGGTCCTGACATTTAAGACAAGAATGACCAGCCTCACTCATCCCTGAGTGGCATTACATGAGCAATAAACCCCAACCACCTCTTGGATATAAACCTTCACCGGCTCAATCCGACTGGAGTGCCATAGGAGAAAAAAAGAACACTGTACCAATGCAAGGTATGCTGATTCTATCATCATCATCTGGGCCTCCTTTCCCACCCTAGGGCAGGGTGAGGAGTAGCAACATCCAGACAGCAAAAATTTGCCCAAATCAATGGGCCACACTTCCATTCACTCACCATTCAAGCCCCCAGAATCCTGGCTCTATCAGATATGCCAAAAGCATTCACCACATTCTGTAGCTTTATATAAATGTATCCAATACAGTAGATAGATTTTAATACAATATAAATATCATGTAAGAAAATGTTTAATTGTAATATGGAAAATAAATCACTATGGAAGAGGTGCTATGAAGTTCCAGAAGATGGTTCAGTCACACAGAATGAGGGATGAATGGGGGGGGGATATGGTCACCTCACTGGACACTCTGTTGCAGTAATCCCTTTAAGACCCGGATGCCCAAGTCCTGATATTTTGGGATTGGGTCCTTGGACACCAAAAATGGCCAAAAAAAGTATTAAAAAAAAAAAAAAACGTGTTCATCCCTACTTTAAATTTGCCACGTGGCGATGAACAGCTGTGTTTTGGCGCGAAGTTCCTCCGACGTCCGCAAGAGCGCCCCTGCATCCTTCCCAGTTCCTGCCTACCTACCGTCGTGACCGCACACTCGTCGCCATGGCTGCCCATGTGCTCACTTTTGTGGTGGACAGTGAATAAACTGCAATACTTCACCACTAGACCACATTTTTTTTTTTTTTTTAGTGTCCAACTCTGGGCATAGGCTTCACAGCCTGCTATCAAGGCCCAGCAGTCCTCCTACATACCAACACCTCTACATGGCAATGTACAGTGTTGAGCAGTGTTAGGAAATTAGAATTCAGAGTGTAAAGGATTAAGTGCAGAGTGCAACACATGTTGCAACTGGCATGGCGCAAAAACAAAATGCGCAATGTTAAACAATTACAATTCACAGTGCAAAGGATTAAGTGCAGCACAACACTGGATTACTGTAAGTGGTTCAAGAGCACTTTCACCACCGTCAGAGCCTTAGAGGAGGCGGGTTAATCTTTGTGACGGCCACGGGTGTGTCGTAAGTACCCTGTACAGTGCTAAACACTTTCCATACTCACTTCTAATTTCTCATTCTCTGGTTCCTTTTCATCTATTTCATGGTTTCTGTCCCTTATTTGTGTGCATAGGGTCTTAAATAGGTGGTGTGCATGTCTGGTAAGGAATTATTTAGGTGGCTTTCAAAGTTAGGTTGGGTTGGGGTCTATAAGTACCTGTCCAGGGGCATTTTTCCCAAGTCCTGGACAAAACCAAGTCCCGGATGTGCCTTTGGCTCTATTATGTCGGATCTTGGAGGGATTACTATAGTTCTATAATCTTCTTACTCTAATTTGGCATATAACTGCTATCTTTCCATTTTGAATGCTAAACTGTATCAAGAGATAAACACTACAATATGATGCTAGTCAAAAGTGATACAGGAAGGACATAGAGTTGAAGCAGTCTTAGAATTGCCATTTTCTGCCACTGAGGCATTTTATACGAACTACAAAATGACAAAAATCTGAGCCACATTAGAGAGAAAGGTGTATAGTTTTATCTTCCTTGTCCTATTTCTGGTTCCCAACAACTCAATTTATTATTGGAAAACAGGGTTGGAAAGGTGCTGGAGAGGGACACCTTCATGTGACAGCACCATTATAAGAGCTGTTCTGCTGCTCAGTTATAAAATCGTCACTCAACTTCCTATCCCCCGAAAACATGATGGAGGATTACCACTTGTGCCTCCAGTCCATTAGGTTCACATTTAGATGAGCCCAGGGTTGCAGCTCCTACTAATACTGCAACACTATTATCCCAGTTTATTAAGAAAAACTAGGGTTAGAAAGGTGATGGAGAGGGATATTTTCGTGGTGAGACTAGTATACCCAAGTGACTGCAACACTGGATTAGATGATGAATGAATGAATGACTCTGCTGCCTAAATATACAAATGTTCCTCAACTCATTCTGTATCCTCTAAGAGAAGGATTATGGACTATCACCCTGACTGATATTAATGTTGTGGCACCCAGGCTCATCAGAATGTGAAGCTAGTAGACTGCAAGTTGGAGTTGCCTTCCCCCTCCCCCCACAGTTCACCAGGGACCGGGAAGGAGATAAGGGATGTAGATATAACTTGACTGTGAATCTACATAGCTATATCAGTTCCACCACGTGAAGGCATCTCTCTCTAGGATATCAACATACTGGAATTAAGGGTACCATTCTTATTTCTCTATCTCTACGGATACAGAAGAGCACATATGAATCTTGAAGCATTTATTTTTCCCTTACTATTAACAAAATGATGATCAACATAATCAGCCCTCACTTAGGGTCTTGGATGTATGGTGGTAAAATAACACATTAACACACTGAGCCCTAGGATGTTTCATTTTATTATTGCCATCTTCAGATGGTTATACTCAGCTTAGGAGAGACTTTGAACTGGAGGGGTTTGATATAGCACTGAAAAACCCCTTCAGTACACGAGTGGTGCTTGACAGAAATGCCTTCGCAAGGTGGCACCGATAAAACCATGCAGTGGAACTGCCTGGTTATACAAACATCCATCAACTTCCTATCCCCCAAAAGGAGAATGATGTAGGTGGACTGAAGATGAAAGTCAGCTTCAACCTGCAGTCCACTGGGTTCATTTTCAGGTGTACCTGGGGCTACTACTACTACAACTACCACTACTACTACTGCTACTTCTACCACTACAACAGCCTTCATAAACCCCTTCTAAGCCAAGGGGTACCCTTAACTGAAAATAATTATCTGAAAAAGCAAGAATATACCTGTAACCCTCTCACAGTGATCTTCTTGTTAACATTATTTTGGTTAAATGTTACCAATCTGGCATCCTTCTCCAGCACACTTAACAATGCCCACTTTTGTTTCAGTAGTGCTCTAAGAAGCAAAAATATAATAATTATTTCTCATCCTGTAATATGAAAAGTGATCCTTTCTTTTTTTTACACCCTTCTCTACTAAACATTGAACAATACCCAATTTCATTTCAATAATGACTGGAGAGGAAAACACTGTATGTGAAAATAATTATTTCCTGAGCTGTAACATGAATATGAGAGAGAGATACGGTATGTACATGAAACAGCATCACTACTGCGAATCAATGTGAGTGAAGGTTGGCCTGTTAGGTCTTTTGTCACATTACCTAAAGCATTTTACAGAAGTGTGGTGCTAGAGAGGATCACCTTCATGTGGTGGCATTGATAACAGGCAGTGGAGCTGCCCCTCTCCAGCACCAGGCTGGTTTTGAGCTTGGATTAGGTAAATGTATCCCCCCCTCAAGCCAACCTTGGGATCTCCGGGAATGCATCCTCATGAACCCACATCATAACTGTTGCACCAAAATAAAATAAAATACCAGTATAAATTAATGGTAAACCAACAGTTGCTTAAACAAACATCCCACGTAGAGTTTAAAGTATATGCAACATTTCCATACTGAAAATGTTTAAAAGTGAAGAAAACTGTGTGTCACCATCATCATCATCCATACCCTTTTTCCCATCTAAAAACTGGGTGAGATGGGGGCTATTGAGAGGGGGAAAAAAAAAAAAAAACTTGCTTGTAACTGTCCCACGTCTGGAATGCTTCAATTTTCGTAACATTAAACCTTTCAGAGTTGAAACAGAATCCTAACATCGTGAGGAATACCTGAACTGTAATAAAAAAATTAAACCATCTAACTTAAGTGTTAATCTGGAACTGTATCTTACAGAATCTGAGTACTCTGCTATTATAACTGAGGTGCAGGTCAGGACAAGCTGATGACTGGGAGAATGTGCATGGAGTTAGTGCCAAGCTTGATAGGCTGACCCAGGGCAATGTTGGCTGTTGGAGATGCCATGTGATCGCTCTCACCTGCGTGAAGTATTGGGATGAGATGTAGTTAGTAGGTTTTGGATATTATGCATACATACATACATCATCTAATCCTGTGTTGCCCCATGAGAAGCATAGGAGCCTGGGGCTCGGCAAGTTGGTCCTGACATTTAAGATGAAAGTGACCAGCCTCCCTGAGTGGCATAACATGAGCAATAAACTCCAACCACCCCTTAGACATATACCAACATAGGCTCAATCCGGATGGAGCGACCTAAGTACCCACTAAACCACCAGGTGCCATACTAGTAGCAGAAGTAGTTGTTCCCTAGGCAGTCTGGCCGAACAGCCTCGAGTTCCTATGGAAGGCCATGGCCGAGACCGCGCTTTCCCACAGAGCTCTCAAGGAGTGTATGTTGTGTTGCTGGCGTGGGTGATTGTGTGCAATGCAGTCTTCCATAATGTGCTTAATAGTATGGAGTGCTGTGCTGCATCCTGGACAGGCGTCAGCGACAGAGTCATCCAGCCACTTCTGATAAAAAGGGCTGGAAGATGCCCACATCTCAGCCTGGCCAGGTGGACCCTGCCCTCATGAGGGAAAACGCGCACAAATTCTGGCTGTGGCATGCAATTTTTTTTTTTTTTTTTTTATGCATGGAAGAAGGAACCAAAGGCCATGGGCCCGCATACTGTTCCTTCCAAGAAAAAGCAAAAACAGTACAAAAGAGAGCCAAATTCAAGATCCGTTCAATTCGAGATACCTGGACACACTGCGTTTGAAAGACTGGAGATCATAGGAAGTAGGAAATACAGACAGAGGAAGACAGTTCCAGAGTTGACCAGTTGCATAAATAAAAGACTGGGAGTAACGGTTAACTCTTGCATTAGAGAGTTGGACAGAAAAGGGATGAGAGTTTGTTGCTAGACGGGTACTACGTGCCCGTCGCAGAGGTGGGGGGATACAAGCAGACAGTTCAAGAGCTTTCACGACAGTTGCATAGAGATAGTTTACTTCCAACACTTGTAGGAAATTTACTATTCATCATAGAAAGGCCACTTTGGTCTCATTTTGAAGGTGAAGAACTTTGCTCTGTCATACATTGTTCAAAAAGGTAATACAGTATATACAAAATAAAATGCAAGAAAAGTGAATAGAAGTTAGCTGACATGCTAAAGTTTTACACATTCCTTTAAAACAATATTTGCCAACAAAAAAAACTATTCAAGATATAATATTTTTTGCTTCAATACGTAGCAAATAAATTTCCTTTCCAATAATGCATCATTTGTTGTATTTTCTTCAATAATAACGCCGTACATTACAAGAGAAAATGGAGCATAAGTGTTCAGTGGGAGGTCAAGAGGTGTACATCCTACCTGTGAGGACCCTCATACAACACTGAGCAGACTAACCAAGTGAGCACGCACACTCCAGCTGTGGCAGGCTTAGCTCCGCCCACTTTTGCCCGTCATCCAACAAAAATGATGACTCCCTAAATTTTTCTTTAGAGATTACATCGGATGAAGGGCAAAGTCGTCATACTGATGTCAGAAGTTGACAAACGAATGACTGCCCAGCCCGGCATCGGTATGTGTGTGGGTTAAATGAATGAGTGGAGCGGCAAGTGATTTGAGTATGGATATGCTTCTGGAAGCTGGTCTGAGGTGGACGAGGGGGGAGAGATGACAGTATTTGTGTATGATATCATGTGCTGGGTGTTGTTTTGATGTTCCTTGGTGTGTATGGATGTGCTGTCACATAGTGTAGTGGATGGTGTGGGTTTGTGGAGGCTGCAGTGAGAATTTGGGTGCCTCTCATGTCTAGATGATCCTTGACTGGGGGGAAAAAAAAAAAAAAATGGTTTTATGCCTGGTATCCCCGAAGGGCTAAGGCGTTGCTCCTGGATAGAGGACTTATGGATTGAAGCGTGTTGCATTTTATGACCGGATGCCCTTCCTGATGTGTACCAATGACCCTTGGGTGGATTCGAACCTCCGACCCTACGGCCAGAGTGGAGTGCTCTAACCCACTGAGCCACGGCTGCTGATGATGCAGTACTGCTTGCAAATACTGAACAAGAACTTGGTAGACTAGTGCAGAGTTTTGCTAATGTCTGTGAGTACTTTGCTTTCTTGATGTAGGTGGTCTGCAGGTGTGGTAGCTGTGCAGACTGTGATTATTTTTAGGGCCTTGTTCTGCATGGTCTGTAGAGTGTTGTAGTGTGTTTTAGTGAGGTTAGGAGCCCAACCAGGGCTTGCATAATTCATCACTGAGCGTAAATATTGTTTGTATACTGTGGTGGTGGTTTCCTTGTTGTTTCCAAATGTTGTATGGGCACGTGACTTCACGGCACTGAGTCTTGGTGTTATTTTATATTTAATGTTTGTGATGTGTTGTTTAAATAACACTGATGTATTGTATGTTACACCAAGGACTTTGGGTGTGTGTGGCAGGTGTGAAATGTGACTGTGTTCTGCTGTCCAGTTTGTGAGAAGGGTCACTGCAGATTTGGCTGGGGCTATTTTGAGCCTGTGTGTGGTGAACCATTCGTGTAGTGTGTTGAGGTATGGTTGGAGGATGTGTGCAGCTGTGTTTGCATTTTGGTGTATACATGTAAGTGTTACGTCATCTGCATAGGAAGCTATGTGTATCTGTGGTGTGTGGGGTGTAGGTAAAACAGATCCTTGGGGGCTACCATTTGTGATGTTTCTGATGTTTGAAGACAGACCGGCAAATGTTACATGTGTACATCTGCATGCTACACTATTTGCCAGCCATCTTTTTGTGTTACTGTGCATGTTTGTGTTGAATATTTTGTTTGTGAGGCTGTGGCGGAGGATGGCATCAAAAGCTTTGCTAACGTCTAGTGTGACAAGGAGTGTTCTGTGTGATGGCCTAGCTGAATTCATGCCATCAAAAACTCTCTGTGTAAGGTCTGTAAGAAGAGTGTTTGTGGAGTGTAGTGGCCTAAAGCCATGTTGTGATGGGGCTAGGGGGGTGTGAGGTGTAACTAGTTGTAGTACCAGTCATTCAGTGACTTTAGAGAGGGTGCAGAGGAGTGTGATGGGGCAGTGTGAGGAAGGTAATGTGGGGTCTTTGTTGAGTTTGGGGATAGCGATGATAATGCCATGCTTCCAGATGTTGAGTATTATGTTGTGTGAGTAGCTGTAATTCGATAGTGCTTGTATGCCTTGTGATCCAAGGTGTTTAAGGTGAATGTTGCTTATGTTGTCTGGTCCACAGGCTGATGAGTGCTTAAGGTTGTAAGTGAAAGGTGCGTAGTCTGGGTCTGTGGGAACCGTCTCTTACGTCGGATGATACGTTGGTCATCACGATGGGGGTTTAGATGGCTGACATGTGAAAAGTGATTGATGAGTGTTTGCTTGTGGTTTGTTTGAAGGTATGGTGTCTGTTGTTGTGATGGCAGTGTGTGATTGTGTTGCACTGCTGTTGGAGAGTGTGATGCTGTTTAGTGTTTTGTAGAGTTTGCTGGTGTTTGTTTTGTGGTCAAGTGTTTGGAGATAATTATTCCAGTTTAGTGTTTGCTGTTCTGATATTTTACTGTTTATTTGAGTGTTGAGTTCTTGTATCTGTTGTATGGCGTCTTGTGTATGGGGTGTTGGGGAGTGTTGTAGTGTGTCTCGTTGACGGATGAGGCCATGAATTTCTGGTGTGAAGTTGGGGTTGTGTCTCTTTCTGTTGCCTCTAGGGATGTGTCTTTTGTCTGCATTTTGTATAACTGTACTGAAAGTGTGCACAACAGTGTTGATGTTTGTGATAGATGTACTGTTTAATGTTTCAAAGTGTTGTT
Organism: Birgus latro; assembly: GCA_018397915.1. Lineage (NCBI taxonomy): Eukaryota > Metazoa > Arthropoda > Malacostraca > Decapoda > Coenobitidae > Birgus > Birgus latro. Next base: position 17,171 of record JAGKTI010012553.1, read on the forward strand.
CTGTTTCAGTTGTGAATGCCTCCCAGCTGGTTCTCTTATAATTAGTGTATGTGTGTCTTTGGACAGCTGAGGTGATTCTGGTTTTGGTGGTGATGATGATTGGGAGGTGACCAGATCCAAGGATTCTGACCACTCTCCAAGATGTTGTGGGGGCGAGGTTTGGGGAGCAAAAGACGATGTCTGGGGATGATGGGAGGAAGAGGGCTTGGTGTGGGATATGGGTATGTTGCAGATTATTCAGTATGAAAAGATGATCTGTTTGGGATTGTAGTGCCAGCCTTCTGTCTGTATCGGAGTTGTTGACATGCCAGGCCAACACCTTGGTGTTGAAATCAACGCCCAGGATGATGATGGGTATGTTAGTGATGTGGTGTATTTGTGGAGAGTAATTGTGTGGTACTGTGGGGGACGATTAGGGGGGAATGTATGTGTTGGCAATTGTTATATGTGATTTGTTACCAGTGTGTATTTTCATTGACTGTATTTCTGTTGTGGTGTCATGTGGGGAGAGAAGTGACTTTGTGTGTGCACTGGTATCTGAAAAGTTGATGGATTTGTGTAGAAGGGTGATGAGTCCACCGCCACCGCCGTCGGCCCAGTCTTGTTGAATGGTGATGAAATTACGAACTGTAGATGTTTTTTGCGTTCTGTGAAGTTTTGTTTCTTGTAAGATGGCATGGTTACCACCCGGAGTATTAAATGGTATCCTGGTGTACAGGAAACCATTTGGCATGTCACTCAGTGTAGAGTCACCCGTAGACAGAAGAGGAAACAAAGAATGCAAAGGACATAAGAGAAGAGAAGGAAAAAAGGAAGGAAGAGAGGAAAGGGCAGGCACCTGAGAGCAGAACTACACTGAGTGAGTCGATGGTGAGTGCCCCAAATGTAAGATATTTATTTTACTTAGGTTTAATACTATATATTCCAGTAAGTTCATCATCATCATCATAATATCATCACCATTACTACCACTACCACTGAATACCACACTTTCCTGACTAACCTCTGAGTAGTGCAGCCTTGAGGAAGTCTGTGCAGGTCTCATAGGACATCTTTTGGAGGGGTGAGAGGCAGGATGCTAGGGCCTGTCGTGAGCACGCCTTATATACACCCTCACATGTGAAGTAGTCTGCTAGTAACGATAAGTGCCGGAAGTCAACCTGTGAAGAAATAAGCAAGTTACAGTGATGATCCCAAAGTTATTTGAAGTTTACTCTAACCAACCACAACTTAGTGCTCAATTTGTGGGAATGCCCCAGTTCTATGAGATTAAATGAAACTTGATGGAACTAGACAACCACACTCACCAGCGTCACGACGTGAACTAGCAAGGCTCCCAGTTGCATACCACAGGAACCTTCCGATGACATCATCACTCGTGACTTAGATGTGTGCGTGCGCACACACACTAACACTCTTGTCCTCTCTTCTTAATTTGACAGAAGATTCCAAGGACGAAGCTGGATGGTCTATTCGCGTCTGATGCACACTATGTATCCAATACATAGACTTTTGTTTAATTGCTATCAAGACCCAGTCTGTGACCACATACAGATATGTGATGTCTCTTAAAGTATTCTAAACTTTCTAGCGTCGGCTGACTGCTGCACGCAGTCGCTCGGTTGAGGCACCTTTCTTGGTGAGACAATCAGCCAGTTGTTGTGATGTATCCACCCAGGATACCTCATCAATCTCCCCCCGCTCCAACATGTCCCGCAACACAGCAATATCAATGCGCAATCTCCTGTCTTCTACACTCTTACAGGAGTAAAGGGCGTCCACCAGACTCTTGTTGTCGACGAAACACTTTATTTTGATCTTTCCACATCCAGAAACCTCACGCAATATGTTGGAGAGATATACAGCAGTTTCAGCACATTCAAGCAGCGCCAACGCCTCAGCAGATAAGGTAGATTTGACGACCCTCCTGATCTTTCTTGTCTGCCAAAATATAGGACATCTTGCCACACTAGCATCTCGTAGGAAGATCACAAAACTTCCCTGAGATCCATTGCCTACAAGGTTGGGAAATGAGGCATCCGAAAAGCACTCTATATGACAGTCCTCGATCGGCCCCATTCTTGGAATGTATAGCTTCATGTTGTCAGTCTTTACCCTTGAGATCACCTTATTGAGTCTAAGCAAATCCGCTACGGTAGCTTGGTTGCTATTCACGCTCAACTCACACACATCAAAGGCAATATCTGGCCGAGTGTATGATGCAATCCAATTGAGTTGTCCAATTAATGCTCGGTACTCCTTTTTCTCAGACTCGGACAGCTCCCCTGATTTTACTGCTGCACGATGTTTACTCAGCGTGACTGGTTTCAAGGATGAAGCATACTGGAATTGGTCGAGCGTTATGCTGCCATCGATGTTCGAGATGACATTGAGACCAACGTATTTGAAGGCTTTTGATTCTGAACTGCCGATGAGGAATATTTGACTCAACCGATTTATCACTTGCTGTTCAAACTCACGTGTACCAGCCCAAAGGAAGTCGTCGACGTAGATGCATACAATGCCTTCGACTTTGCCACCATTGCTCCAAGAGAACAGCGCTGAATCCAGTGATGATACTTTAGCTCCGAGACTCAACAACTGATCTTTTATGCGCAGATACCAATGCCTAGCAGCATCACAAAGGCCGTAAACAGTTTTCTTTAGTCTCCATAACTTACCATTTGCATATTCAGGCAGAGGACGTAAATGAACAACTCTCTCAATGTCATTACCTTGCAGGTAGGCAGCTTTCACGTCCATAGTGTGGCAATCCCACTGGTTGGTGGAGGCCAAAGAAAGTGCCAAACGCACTGCTTCCTTTGAACAAGTAGGCGAGTCTTTTCGGAGATCCACTGTGTCTTCCTCAAATCCTCTGGCGACTAAGCGGGCCTTAACAATAGGCTTTCCATTTTTCAGTTTTTCTGTCACAACCCATCGAACCGTTATGGCACCTTGCCCAACATCATCTACTTCCTCATACACATCATTATTCTGCCAATTTGTAATTTAATTTTCCTTAGCACATAATACGGCTTCTGAGTTGAAAAGAACAAGCATTTCTGTGACATCATCAACCATTTCCCATTCGCTAAGATCCTTCTCCAAATCTATCCAATCAATGCTGCCATCAGAGTCCCTCTTCAAATTAAAGCAGTGTTTGTACTTTCCAGTGGCTTTACCTGCCCGACTTATAATCCTTCCAGATACCAACTCTCCACTTTCTGAATGTATTCCCTTCATATGTTGACCAACAGAAACTTTGGGAAGCTGATTAATCGGAACAGAAACTGTGGGAGGCTCATCGACTGGAACCACACCATCTTCCGACTCGTCATCTGGTGGATAGTCATTCAACACTTGCGTAGGATCGTCATTAGGCTTCTCCTGGACAACATTTTTCTTCTCATCACTGCTGACATCACTTTCAACTGTAGTATCTTGCTCTGGCGCTCGCGCTAGACGACATACGTGCACTCGCACATATACACCGCCGTGTCTCACCAGAATTTGTTTCCCATCTCTGCCTATTACAATTCCAGGACCGTGCCACTCATGACTGTCATTTCTTTTGTAGAAGACTTCATCTCCATTCTGGATGTCGTTTAGGTCACTTGAACGTACGTTGTGCCGCAGAGCCCTAGCCAAGTGTTCATCTGATTCGGTCTTTATAAACTCTTGTCTAGCTAAATGAAGAGCGTTCAAGTTGTCTCTCACAATTTTTGATGGTGATGAAGGTTCCAAGGCTGGAGGATCATTTGCGTACACATTAGGCAGACTAGGGTTTTGACCAAAAACAAGTTGGTTAGGAGAAAAGCCTGAGTAGTTGGTGAGAGCATTTCTTGCCGATACTGCCCATGCCAAGGCCACATCCAATTCACACTGGCTATCAGCCATTATCTTCCTAACAATGTCACCAATGACTGCATTTTGACGCTCACAGACTCCGTTGCTCCAAGGACTCTCTGCAGACGTTGTCATGATCTTGATATTGAAGGCCTCTCCCAATGCTCGCATTTCCACATTATTGAATTCACAGCCATTGTCTGTAAGAATTTTTCTAGGTGTGCCAAACACAACAATCCAACTCCGAAATATTCCTTTGATAATGGTGGGTGCACACTTATCTGCGATTACTATCGCATTACAATACCTGGTCGCCAAATCAACAAGGACTAAGAAATAATGCTTTCCCCAAGCTTTTAAATCCATGGTTATGGCTTCATTAAACTTAGACGCCATGGGCAAACTGACTACGGGTCGGGGCTTGGCTTTCTTAAATCTGCAACAGACTGTACAAGCATCAGATACAGCCTTGACAGCCTGTTCCAGTTTTGAACTTTTAATTCCCGCATCTGTGATCAGTTTAATTAGTTTTGCCGATGTAGGGTGTCCATCCAAATTGCCTGTGAAGCTTCAAAGCGGTTTTCTCTATGTCACCCCCACGAGTTGCCAACATGACTGTTTCACAAAATTTACGATCTAGTCATAAGGAAATTGGAAGTAAGTAATGGCCTGAAGATGAGGACTTTAAATCAATGATAGTTCCACAAATTTTGACCTGGTCAGTTCCAAGGTTAATCAACATTTTTGCTTTTTTCATGGAATGTCTACTCAACAGCAAGGGAATATTGCAGTCCACAACTTCAGTCACGATGGTAGCACGCATGTTTCCAACGTAGCAGGGCAGAGTAACACATTTGAGGGAAGAAACTGTGACACCATCAGCAAAGGTAAACACTGAGGATGACGCTTCTTCTCTTACAGCATCACGTTCATAATCAGTGAGCTCACTTAGATAGCAGTTGATCCATTCAACTCCACATACAGTTGTAGAACACCCTGTGTCTAAAAGAGCACATCTCTTAGATTCTTCTACTAGAGTCTGTGACTTACCTCTACTAGCAGCATCATCCGCATAGCCCATAAACATCGACAGATGCACTGTTTCAGAATTCTCTTCTTGGCTGCCGCCGTTTTCGTATGCATCCGGACAGTCACGTGCCCAATGAAATCTAGAATCACATACGAAACACTTCGATACCTTTCCGTCAGGCTCAAGTGGGTTCTGCCTCCTGGCGGTGGATGAGAGTTGGGGAATTCTAGCAGATACAGTTGAAAATCGGCCACTACCCCGACGTCGATCACATTTTGCACCACCCCGCAACATTCTCCCGTTTCTCCGTCCTTGTCGAGTATCTCTAGCATAAAGTGTTTCGTCACCCTCAACTTCGTCACTCCAAAATATTGGTTCGTCTTTCACCTCCCTGGCAGACACCGATGCCTCTTTCTGCCTGCCAATTTCACCAGCAAAAATACGATTCAGGGCAGACTTCATATTTTCGTATGTCACCTCAGTTATCGCGGACATCACTAGTTGTCGTTCACTGTCTGAAAGTTTGCATGCAGCTAAGAGCATAAAAGCCATCACAGAATCTGGCAGTTCCATGTCCTGCTTGGTAAATTTAAAGTAAACATGCTCAAATTCTGTCACGAACTCCCGAATGTTCATATCACTGGCTCTTCTAAAGTTATACAGCTCAAAAAACGCTGCAAACTGTCGACGTCCTTTGTCCATGAGAAACAAACCGTCTAATTTTTTCAGCGGGGTCTGAACACCATCCTTCTGCTTCAGAACATCTGCTTCAATCTGCGAAGACGCCACCCTCACTCTCCCAGACAATGACAGATGTATAGCTAACGCTTGTTTTTCTGCCGCTAGGTCCGTCAGTTCGCACCAAATGCCAATATCCTTTTTCCAGCTCTCATATGTGGAATAATTTCCCAGTTTTGGAGGCCGCTTGGTCGAACACGACGCCATTCTCGAACTGTGCTCTGCTACCAGTGATGGAACTAGACAACCACACTCACCGGCGTCACGACGTGAACTAGCAAGACTCCCAGCTGCATACCACAGGAACCTTCAGATGACGTCATCACTCGTGACTTAGATGTGTGCGTGCGCACACACACTAACAAAACTGACTATAATATATGGAAATGAAGTGTGGATCTTTGCTGTAAGGGCACAAGTTACGAATGAGAAGAAATGAGTTATCAGACAAGAGTGTGTGTGGAGCTATATACAGACAAACAAGGAAGCTTGGGAATGTTGTGGTGTTAATATGAATGTCTGAAAAGTGTTAGGAGTTCCCTGAGATGGTTTAGCCATGTGAAGTGAATGAACAATGAGAAGCGACTACTGCATGTTCTCTAACCTAACAAAGATCTATCTATCTATCTATCTATTGCCAGACGCCTCAATCCCGCACGGGGTGGCCACAAACAAATCGCCTCCATGTCACTCTGTCCCCCGCCATTTCACTACCCCGCTCCCAACTCACACCCCCCTCTCTCATATACCTCTCCACTCCATCCCTCCATCTCATCCTCGGCCTCCCCCTTCCTCTTGCCCCCTCCACCTCACTCACATACACTCTCCTCGTCAATCTTTCACTCTCCATTCTCTCCACATGCCCAAACCACCTTAACGTGTTTCTCCTAACGCTTCCTGTCACGTCCACAACCACACCACAATGCTCCTTCACTTCCTCATGTGACTCCACATGCTCCTCTCAAATTTAACTCATTTCCACTGCTCTCACTCTTGACTTCTGTCCTTCCAACAGGGTCCAAGCTCCACTTCCATATGTTAGAGATGGTATCACAATACTGTCATGTAACAACTTTTTCATTTCCATGCTCACCTCCCTGTTTCTTATCACTGCTTTCAACGAACCAGCAACCTTCCTTCCCTGCTGCACCCTTTCGAGCACTTCACCCTACAGACTTCCATACTTACTCATCACACTACCCAAGTAATTAAATGCATTCACATTCTCCATATCTCTCCCATCCAATCTCACTGTACATTCATTGGCTTCACTTCTCTCGAAGACCATCACTTTACTCTTCCCTACATTCACCTTCAGATCCCGCTTCTTACACACTCTCCCAAACTCATCTACCAGGCCTTGCAGCTCCCCTTCTTCTTCGCTCAACAACACAGTATCATCTGCAAACAACAGCACAGGGAGTTTCCAAACACTGCCCTTTCTCATTAGGGCCGCTCCAGCATCCACAACCCGACCTTGTATCTCTTTTATAACCCCATCCATGTACTGTACAGATTGAACAACCATGGAGACATGACACATCCTTGTTTCAATCCAACCTTCAAATGGAAAGATTCACTCAGTTTGCCATCCACACGTACTGCAGCCTTAGCACCCTCATACATACTCTTCACTGCCTTCAACAACTTCCCATCCACTCCATATATTCTTAATACCTTCCA
>JAGKTI010012554.1:0-24461 GCA_018397915.1 Birgus latro
TGGTTTTCACTCAATAATATAGGTGTTTATAAGCAATGTTCACTCACCCAAAACCCCAGTATATGGCACCTTCCTGTACAATCGTACATTACCACCTTATCATTTTTGTTTGTTTCTACCTCTAGCTTCTTTGTTTCTTTGTCCTCCACCTCAGGAATCACTTTCACCGTGAATTTCATCATTGGAGAGACCGTGGGGCAACATACCTTTACTGGCTAGGTTACTGCTAACTGGTGAATTGCCCAGTGTGGGGGGAAGGGGGGTTAGGTGGGTCCAGGCAGTATCCCTGCTTGACAGCAGGTAGAGGAAGGTCTCCCACATATGCCTACCGAAAATCACCCGCGAATGTTGAAAAATGTGCACACATTGGGCCTTGCAACTGCATGATGTATGATGCACGTCGTTGGGTCTGTCCGCGGAAAAAAGTAGCAACGTGCATCATACGTCGGTGGGACTCGGCAGGTTGAGGTGGTTTGGGCATGTGGAGAGGATGGAGAGTGAAAGACTGACGAGGAGAGTGTATGTGAGTGAGGTGAAGGGGGCGAGAGGGAGGGGGAGGACGAGGATGAGATGGAGGGATGGAGTGGAGAGGTACATGGGAGAGGGGGGGGGTGAGTTGGGAGCGGGGTAGTGAAATGGCGGGGGACAGAGCGACATGGAGGCGATTTGTTTGTGGCCACCCCATGTGGAATTGAGGCGTCTGGCAATAGATAGATAGATAGAACTTTGTGTCATGCCTTTTAATCTTAATTGCTGGGTTAGAAGCATTGAATAATCACTTCTGATTTCAAGACAACTTATTATTTAATAAATCATATGTATACAGCTTCAAGTAAAAATTGGCCATTCATTCAGCAAAACAGCACAGTAATTGAAACAGCTGTGAGTAAAACAGGTTTAAGTGAAAACTCTGTGTACATTACTGTTGTACTTCTATATATTTGAACTCTTATACACTAACCTTACTGATGTACAGGTGGAGGAGATGACAGAAGTAAAAGGACCAGTGGTTGGGGGCCTGAGTGTTGTGAATGAGGAGTCAGCACGTGATGACTACAACACATACAAGCGTTTGCTGCAGAACCTGGAATACCTCAGAGTTCAGGAGGATTACATAAAGGATGAACTACACAATCTTAAGAAGGAATATAGGCATGCTCAGGAGGAGGTAGGATTTTGTTTGTAACTTGCATTGGTTAAAATTACTGTACTGTAAAATATTATGGCTAATGAATACTAGCAAAGTCTTAGAGGTGCATATTGGACATTGATACACGAGCCTTTCACTTTATGCCATTAACGTACCCAGACCATGTTTAGCATATCGAGAAATTGCTTAAATTATACCATAGAAACTTGGGTAGCATCGTGAGTAAGGATGGAAGTTTGGAGGATGAAGTGCTTGAAAGGGTACAACAAGGAAGAAAGGTTGCTGGTTTTATGAAAGCAGTGATGAGAAGTGAGCAGTGAAGTAAAAAGGTCACTGCATGACAGTATTTTGATACCAACTCTAACATATGGAAGTGAAGGACACACATTAAGAGTGAAAGCACTGGAAATGAGTTATTTGAGAGGATTATGTGGAGTTACATGGACAGGCAAACTGACAAATGAGGAAGTGAAGGCACATTGTGGTGTGGATGTGACAGTGTGTGTTAGGAGATATGCATTGAGGTGATTTGGCCATGTGGAGAGGATGGAGAATGAGAGACTAACAAGGAGAGTGTATGTGAGTGAGGTGGAGGGGGGGGAGGGAGGGGGAGGCCTAGGATGAGATGGAGGAATGGAGTGGAGAGGTATATGTATGAGAGAGGGAGGTGTGACCTGGGAGTAGGGCGGTGAAATGGCAGGGGATAGGGCGACATGGAGGCAATTTGTTTGTAGCCACCCCATACGGGATTAGGTCATCTGGCAATAGATACCGTTGATAGATTTTTTTTTTTTTATGTACTCAAAATCTTAAACCTGACCCAAAGTTTCACACACAAAGCCAAGAAGAAGGTCCCTCCCACTCCCCCTGTACATTAATGATGTTCCCAAATTATTTACAGTACAGTAATGATAATTTGTTTGGTATTGGTAATACTAAATTCTTGATAACAAAGAACAAGTAATACTACAAATAATGAAGTCAGAATTTTTAACTGCACCCAGTAATCAAAAACCCACATTATAGCACAGTATTAGAGAAGTCATATCCCTATACAGGATGCAGATATTGGAATGTGATGTTCACTGAACTGTTAAATAAAGGCTATTTGTGAAAAACAGAATAATGTTTTTTCAGGTGAAACGAATCCAGAGTGTTCCACTGGTTATTGGTCAGTTTTTGGAAGCAGTTGACCAGAACACTGGTATTGTTGGCTCCACCACTGGCTCCAATTACTATGTACGTATCCTCTCCACCATTGATCGGGAACTTCTAAAGCCTTCAGCCTCGGTAGCACTACACAAACATAGCAATGCTCTGGTTGATGTTCTGCCACCAGAAGCAGACTCATCCATTTCTATGCTACAGGCAGATGAGAAGCCAGATGTGGCCTACTCAGACATTGGTGGTCTAGACATGCAAAAGCAGGAAATCAAAGAAGCTGTGGAGTTGCCTCTGACACATTTTGACCTCTACAAGCAAATTGGGATTGACCCTCCTCGTGGTGTTCTCATGTTTGGTCCTCCTGGTTGTGGCAAGACCATGTTAGCCAAGGCTGTAGCACACCACACCACTGCCTCCTTCATCCGTGTGGTTGGATCAGAGTTTGTTCAGAAGTACCTTGGTGAGGGTCCAAGGATGGTACGAGATGTGTTCAGGCTGGCAAGGGAGAATGCCCCAGCTATCATCTTTATTGATGAGATTGATGCCATTGCCACCAAGAGGTTTGATGCCCAGACTGGTGCTGATAGAGAGGTCCAACGTATCCTTTTAGAGCTACTGAATCAGATGGATGGCTTCGATCAGACAACCAATGTCAAGGTTAGACAAACTTTTTATCAGTTCATGGTCACATGCTTCCTTACTCATTATTTTGAAAACTCCATTAACCCCTTAAGCGCGGGCATGTCGGATGTGGTCCTTGTGCGTCCTGCGGGGTTATTTGCACTCCGACTGACTTTTAAAAAATATTTGCCAAAAATCAGTTATTAGTCCTAGAATATTATAATACTTATGCATGTGGCACATACCTTCAGCTTTCTCCTGGGATGTTTGTTGAGCCTTCGTCGACTAGGACTTATGGAGACTTCTGAAGTTGGGTAACGAAGTCTCCATTTTACACTTCCCGACATCCCGTAATATGATTCCCAGAGCCTGATATTATCACTAGAAACACTATTCAATGATTTTCAAGTAGTTTGGAATCCATGCTTCCCAAAAACAACACTGTGAAAGCAATGTAAATTACGAGCACGTACGGGCCTCCCACCCATGCTTGTTCGCCGCTGGTATTCTGTCATTTATTATTCATAAACACACTCACACTTTATATTCCTAGTACTTTATTACACTATATATATCTACAGTATTTATCGATAAGTTTCCTTCAGTAATAGTAGTTTATTTTCACTCCAGGCATTCACTTTCTCGTTCAGTAAACTATGTAGAGAGCAAAGCTTTCACTTTCACTGTTATTACTCCAAGTATCAGTCACTATCCATCATTATCATCGATAATTCAGCTAGTTCACATCCACAGCAGAGTCATTTAGTCCTTTACCGCTTCCCACACGATGTTTAGTAGGGGTAGAGGTCACAGGGCCCTTTACAATTGGCGCAGAATCAGCGGAAATGGAGGGGCGCGAATGTGACGTGATTCCACCTTGAAGGACGACACTGAACTGAATGATGTAGTGTTTATGGGCAGCCAAGGGTTGACAATGTCAGCTGCTAATTTATATGCTATGAAATAATTCGTAGGAAATTTAGACAATGCATAATAAATTAGGTAGTTCCAGGTGAATGTAAATATCACTCAGGCTTCTCCCTTCCTTTCTTAAATATATTTATATTTCGAGAATAGGTCATATGGCATATTTCAAGGGGAAATAAGCAGGGAAAATTGGTGAATGAGTGCTCTTAGGATGTTGCCAAGTGATAATTAGCCAATTCCAGGTGTATGGCACTATCAGTTACCTTATTTTTTTTATATACAGTGGAGCCCCTCAGATAGCATTTTTTTCTAGTAGCGAATCCATGGATAGCGACAGGAGTGAAACTATCTCATAGCGATTAATGCTGCACGGTTAGCGTAAATCCGCTAGGCATTTAACACGTAGCGAGCAGGTGGGCAGAGTTGCCAAGGTCAGACCCTGGTAACACTGATAGTGAGTGCGAGTCTATCGTCATTCAGTTCATTGACCCATGTAGAGTGAAAGTACGTATCTTAAGCTATTCTTATAACTAATCTCCAACTATCTCTCTCCTACCAAATTTTACAGTTTTAAACTTTTCCTTTACCTTTACTTTTTCTCTTGGGGGAATGCCGGTATCTAGGCGATACTGATGGGTGGAAGGTGAACCTCCCCGCAGTTACGCCAAGAAGAAGAAGATTGTTTGTTTATCCACGCGCCGCGCATTCATTCAGCTTGTCACAGTCTCGCCATTGTTAAAGTTTTTTGTGGCCTTCCATTTATTGTCTGGCTACTGAGTGTTCTAATATCATGGCTTCAACTTTGGGGGCTGGCCCAAGTGGTGGTGGTGGCCTAGGGAAAAAACAGGAAGTGCTGGTAATGTAAAAGTGACCGAAAAGGCCAGACAATACATGCGTGGCAAGCCAAAGAAACAATACTGCGTGGAGGAAAAGATAACGATAATTTTTTTAATATGTAGTATACATTTATCTTATTAGTACTGAAGAAGTATGACGTGATACTGATGGGTAATGGAGGAATTTAGGGGCATAGCTGAAGGAGTCCAAGACTGTATTAATTTTTTTAGGTAGGAAGTTTGCCCCTCGGGTAGCGATTTCATGGATAGCGGCCATTTTGGCGGACTAATAAGGTCGCTATCCAAGGGGCCCCACTGTATATATTATTTTGTATAAGAATAGGGCATAGGGCTCATTTCAATGGATGAAATCAGTGGAAAAATCCAGGGAAGATTTGCGTAGCGCTGCGCAGCTGAGGAGAGCGTAATGGAGGGGAGGTAGGGAGGGGAGCCAAAGAATGGGGGAAAATGGCTAAATTGTCAACAGTGGATGGGAGTACTGATAACATTACCAGCTGTGACTATTGTTGGACATTGGCAGTACTGATAAATGATACAAGTCACCACTTGAAAGCCCTGGCGAATTCAAAACAACACAGAATCACAAAAGTGCCGCCCCTCAGTATGATCCATTGCGCCTGAGCGTCGTGAAAGCTCCGACCCGCGGTTAAGGGGTTAAAATACTGTATTTGTTTTCCTTCATATTCTTATTAAAACCCTATCCTCTTGATGTATTTGTTTTCCCTCATATTCTTACTAAAACCCTATCCTCCTGATGGGACAGTAAAGGATGGTATGATGGATTAGCTATTATTATCATTATTATTAGGGACATTCACCATCCACTCACTCGATGTAGTGCTGCTCTCGGGTGTCTGCCCTTTCTTCTCCTCCATCCTTTTTGTCATCCATCCTCTTCTGTCTTTCTTTCCTTCATTCTTTCCTCGTCCTTCTGCCCATGGGTGACTTTAACTCACTCTTCTGTCTTTCTTTCCTTCATTCTTTCCTCTTCCTTCTGGCTGTGGGTGACTACACTGAGTGACAAGCCAAATGGTTTCCTGTACACCAGGAAACCATTTTGCTATGCTGGGTGGTAACCATATAACCAGATTTTGGTGCTTGCTGGTTTAGTGGGTAATTATGGTGCTCCAGTCGGATTGAGTCTGTAGGTTTATATCCAAGGGGTGGTTGGGGTTTATTGCTCACATAATGCCACTCAGAGATGAGTGAGGCTGGTCACTCTTATCTTAAATGTCAGAACCAACTTGCTTAGCCCTGGGCTCCTACGCTCCTCATGTGGCAACGTAGGATTGGATGATGAATGATGGTGATGAAAATTATTATAATGATGATGATGATGATACGGAGCCTAGATTCTAGTGTTTTGAAAGATGTGAAAATTGATGTTTGTTCCATTTCACTTACTGTTGATAGTGTTTTGCATTTCACTTACTGTTGATAGTGTTTCCTCTTTCCCTCTTTCTTACCTGTATTGTACTTTCTCTTTCCTTGTTTCTGTGTCCTACCTCAGCCTATTTCATCTCTAGATGAGAGTTCAGGACAATGATCATGATGATGATATTAGTATCCATCCATCCATCCGACATCCAATCCTTTGTCACTCCATAAGGACCGTAGGAGTCTGGGGCTAGGCAAGTTGGTCTTGACATTTAAGATGAGAGTGAATTATTATTGTTATTATTTCAAAAATAGTCTTAGTAGAAAAGGCAGTCATGTTTTTTCTTTATGTATGTAAAGTACCTATTACAGTAGAGAGCTGTGGAAGCAAAAATCATGTTCAGCAAAGTAAAGCTTGTAAATATTGAATTTGTCATTTATAAACACTTGCATATTTTCTCATTAATACATTCATCAAGCAATTTTCATCATCAATTTTACCATAGCTTTTTTATCAAGCTAACAATGTATGCAGCATAGCACAATCACCTGCTTATTCTGTTTTGTAATCATGCAGTCTGTAACATGCATTTTACCATAACTTTTTCTCCTGCCTTTCCTTCTTCACCTTTGTAGGTGATTATGGCCACCAATCGAGCAGACACCTTGGACCCAGCACTGCTTCGACCTGGTCGCCTGGATCGTAAGATTGAATTTCCATTGCCTGACCGCCGGCAAAAACGCCTTATCTTCTCAACCATCACTGGCCGAATGAACCTGAGTGAAGATCTTGATTTAGAAGATTATGTGGCTCGCCCGGACCGCATCTCTGGTGCAGATATTAATGCTATCTGTCAAGAGGCTGGTATGCACGCTGTCAGAGAGAATCGTTATATTGTTCTAGCCAAGGACTTTGAAAAGGCATACAAGAATAATGTAAAGAAGGATGAATCTGACCATGAGTTCTACAAGTAAATACAGTATAAACTGTGGTATGTTGATGTATGTCAGGTGAGATGTGTTGATATACTGTACATTAATGGAAAGGTGTAAGATGTCCATTATGAAGTGCTTGAGTGCTGTGTATGTATGATAGGAAGTTGGTGAAAGAGATCCCTCATTTAAATGGCATAATAAGTTATTGAATGGGAAAGTGATAAAAAATTTAACAGCAAAAAAAATTACTGTAAGACTATAATTATATAGTGTTATAGTACTTTTTTTAACTGAGACAGGTAGTACTGAGCTTCATATTTCAATATTCTTGCTCTTTAAAATGAAATACTATGTTTGATAAAGCTGTCAGTGCTAGTAATTAGGTTGGGAGTTTTAGTGCTGAATTAATGAAGTATTTTCATCATAGTCAAATCTAGGCCTCTCACGTCATCAAATCTTATAAGAAATGAAATACTAATTTATCTGTAGTCAGTGTCATGGTTAACTTTAGTTACAAATGTTTGTATACATGCTGTACTAAACTTGCTAAGTTAAGTTTTTATATGAGTTTTTATCCTTATATTTTTTACACTATAGTGCATTGTTGTCAGAATGAAACCATACAATATCCTGACACTATTTTAATAGAAATTACTTCTTTATCGTATTCAGAGAAAGAAAGTAAACACTAGTAGGCTGTCATTTGGCTTAAGTTGTGAGATACTGTGTAAGTGGTAAAACAAAAAAAGTTGCATTAAGGAATGGTGATGCCACCTGCACGCAGCTGAGCTCCCCACCTATTTAAACGTCTTTCAACTCCCTCCCTTTCCCCTGAATAGTATGTCAGGGTGCAGTAAAATGGCGGCTGCAGCCTAGAGTCCACTGGGTTCACATCAAGATGTGCCTGGAGCCACAACAACAGGGAAGGGACATATGGCTTATCTCACTGGGTATAGTACTCAAGATTTTGCTGTTTTTGTTAAGTTGTAGGTGGGGGCGTTCACTATCCACTCACTCGATGTAGTGCTCCTTTGGGCGTCTGCCCTTACCTCTCTTCCTACCTCTTTTGTCTTTTCCTTCATTCTTTCCTCTTCCTTATGTTTACGGGTGACTTTACACCCCCTCTTCTGTCTTTCTTTCCTTTCCTCTTTCCTCTGCCTATGGGTGACTCTACACTGAGTGACAAGCCAAATGGTTTCTTGTACACCAGGAAACCATTTACTACACTGAGTGGTAACTATATAACCAAATTGTGGCACCTGGTGGTTTAGTGGGTAATTAAGGCGCTCCAGTCGGATTGAGTCTGTGTAGGTTTATATCCAAGGGGTGGTTGGGGTTTATTGCGCACATAACACCTCATCTTAAATGTTAGGACCAACTTGCCTAGCCTCGGGCTCCTACGCTTCTCATGGGGCGGCATAGGATTGGATGATGGATAAACATATTCTTCCTTGTTCTTAGATCCAAATGTAATGACTGACAACTTACTGAATGGATGAAGCATGAAGTGGTACATACTCCATATTTCACCAGCAATGGTAGATGTGAGTAAGGCATTCAGCAGAATATCATAAATTGACAAAATCATGAGCACAGACATGCATGACAAAAAAAATGATTGCTTAACTTCTTTTCAGGTAAACAACTCCATCCATCAACATCATCCAATCCTACATTGCCCCATGAAAAGCATAGGAGCCAAATCCTTAAATATTATCTAGAAGCAAACAAGAACTTGCCCCGACAGAATTCACAAAGGTCCACACTTTCAGCTTCACTCTTAAGTAACTATCTCCAGGACTTACCCCTGTTCCCTTAATTATTAGCTCTACTCAGTGCTGATGACTCAGCAAGAGGGAAGGTGCCTAAACCATCTTGGGGGTGGTCCTGTTTGGAGATCTCTGGACTTGGGGGCTGATCAAGAAAAGGACTTAATATTGTGACATATGCATGTTAGTATGCTCAGTGGTGTCTCAGCATTAATGTAAGTGTTGCAGAACTTCAGACAGACTATTTGGCAAACTTTTATCAACAATATCATGAATGCACACAACAAGAGTTGCATAGACAAAATATAATTACTGCATTTATCAATTAAGTCAGTCAGTTGTAGGTGGGGATACCCATTATCCACTCCCTCAGTGTTGTGTTGCATTATGGTCTCAACACTGAGTGACATGCCAAATGGTGTCCTGTACCCAGGAAACCATTTACTATGCAGGGTGGCAATCATATAACTGGGGTTTCTGGCAGGGTTGTGTCCCCCAGATACCCTAATCTAGAGTCACTAAATTACGGTAGATGTTTTGGAAAGCCTCATATGGCCCAATACCTGCCCAGAGTCCCAACCATATGGGCAGATTCGCTTGGTCATGTGGAATGTGAAGTGTGAACAAGAAAGTAAGAGGGTGGAAGTGGTGAATATGTTCAAGAGTGCGAGATATGCCGTGATGTCATTGTGTGAAACTAAGATGAAAGGGTGTTAAGTGGAGAAGTGGTAAGGTGTTAAGTGTGCAAGGTTGGGCATGAATGGGTGAGGAAGATGCAAGGAAAGAGTTGCTTTGTTAATGAATGAAGTGTGGCAGAGTGGAATGAGAGATTACAAATGTGTCAGCTCGAGATGTATGGGAGAAGGTGAAAGTGACAGTGATTGTAGCATATGCACTGTGACGACAGGAGTGGGACTGAGAAAGACAGGTTTTGGGATGAGCTGGGTGAAGTAGTAGGACAAATGCCCAGTAGTTATAAAGTGATTGTAGCAGGCGATATGAATGGTAGAGTAGGCACTAGTCCTGTGAATGATACAGTGGGTAATAAAGAAGTACCAGGAGAGAATGATAATGGGAAGCGACTGAAGGGCATGTGTCAGGAAAGGAGGTTGTGCACTTGTAATTCTTATTTTAAACACAAAGATGCACATAAATATACGTGGTTTAGAGGGAATGGAGATCATGTTGAAAGGAGCCTGATTGATTACATGCTCATAGAGAAATCGATGCTGGGTAGTGTTGCTGATACAAGGACAGTGAGAAGATGTGGAGGTTTGTCAGATCATATGATTGTTATGCAAGATCAAGCTGAGAGTAATGAGGTGGACCAAGAGAGAGAGACGAGCTGTCAGGGAGAGAGATTGAAAGTCTAAAAGCTGAAGATCAAAGAAATGGCAGATGAATACAGGGTCAAAGTAGGGGAGGAGTTAGAATCAGTGAATTGGAATGAAATTGATCTAGACAGCTTGTGCAATGTATAACGGGATTGCTTAGTTAGCAGTGCTAAAGCGGTGTGTGGTGTGCCAGGAGTAACAACAAAGAAGAAAGGTATGACATGGTGGGATGAAGGGGGAAAGAGAACAGTGGAGGAAAGGAAGATAAAGTGGCTAGATTGGATACAGGACAGGGGTTCAGTTGAATTAAGAAATGAATGTATTGAAATCAAGAAGCACGTAAAGAGACTTGATAAGAGGAAAAAGGAGGTAAATGATGATCTAGGAAGAAAAATGAATGCAAATTACTTTGAAAATAGGAAGTTATTCTGGAAAGAGGTAGGGAAATGTAGAAGTGACAATGGAAAGAAGTGTGAAGGATGTAAGTGGTTGATTATTAACCTATGGGGATGATGGGAAGAATATTTTGAAAGTCTGATGAATGGGAATGGAGAGAGCGAAGTGACTTAACATGACTGGTTTTGGGGGTGTACAGAGAAGGAATGCAGTGCCAGGCAACGTGACACTCACAGAGGTGAAGAACGCTGTGAAGCGGCTGAAAAATGGGAAAGCAGCTGGGGTTGATGAGGTGCATGCAGAGATGATTAAGTGTAGTGGAGAGAGCAGATTGAAGTGCATGTTGGAGATAAATAAGAAGGCATGGATGAGTGAAACTGTGGAAAGAGGTAGTGATTGTACAAAAATAAAGGGGAGTGAAGTGAGTGCAAGAATTATCGTGGCATAAGTCTATTGAGTGTGGTAAGGAAGATATTGTATATGAAAGAATTATTATAGAAAAAGTAAGAGAGAGATCTGAGGTCCTAGTAAATGACGAGCAGGGTGGCTTTAGGAGAGGCAGAGGATGTGTGGATCAAATATTTGCAGTAAGACAGATATTGGAGAAGGTGTGTGACAAGGACTATATGGTTTTCATGGCATTTAAGGATCTGGAAAAAGCATACAACAAAGTAGACAGAGAAAGATTGTGGATGGTTTTGCGCATGTACAATGTAGATGGTAAGCTGCTAGGTGCTGTCGAGAGTTTTTATGATGGTAGTGAGGCATGTGTAAGGGTGAATGGGCATTAGGGTGGAGTGAAAACATGAAAAATATCTGAATTTGAATAGGGATGGTACACTTTTTTGTAGGGTATTGATATGCACTCACTGTGAAAATCTCAGCTGCTTGTATCGATTTTAAGACGTGTCACCAAGAACTTCTACCTTTTGATTAAATACATAAATTATGCCATAGAAGAAAGTTGTGTTTCCAGGTCTCAGCTAGAGTGGACTTCATTAATATGATAATATTTTGTCTATTTTGTGTCCGAGACAGTGTCTGAATGTACGATTATATGATTATATTTATTTAAACCTATTAATGTTTTGTCCACTCTACCCAGGTCCATCACGAGCAGGTAGGCTGCTTGGACCCACACCATGCCCATCCCATCCTCCCAACCAAAGGGCATTTGTGTATATGATTTGTAGTCTGTCTTTGTGTTGTATTGTTGTATGAGGGCATGAGACTTCCTGACTTTATCTGTACTTTAGCATACCCATATCTTCTTTCACTTCCAATCACATGTTTTGAAACCTGTGTTATAAGCTTGATATGACATTCAATGGCTTGAGTGTGACAGGGATACTTTGGTGGAGAAACATTATTTTTCACAAATGTTTCAAACAATACACTCTCAGACATTCCCTTGGTTAGAGGAAGCTCATGCACTACTCTCCAGTTTATCACTGAATAGTAGTCTCTTGCTTCAAAATTCAGTTCTGGGATTTGAAAGATACGTTTCTTAGTGGGAGCTTCCTTCCTGGCTCTCATGATCCTCCTACATGCCAGTTCTCGGATATGTGGCTTCTTATCATACAATATTGCTGCTTGCAAGTTTTCACTGTGTGCAAAATAGGCATTTCTCTGAATTACTGAGTTTATCATCTTTCATTGTCAGGCAACTCTTGAGTCAGTTAAATCATCTTAAAAACATACTGTGGTCTATTATGAAAATTAGGATGTGACGATTATAAACCACATCGGTGCATATTCCTTAACAATAAACTCTGTCATCTTAATAAGGTTCTCAGAGGGGTGAGCTGTAGATATATATAGTCTTCGTACTCGATTTGCCAATGTTAGCCACCTAGAATTGCAGAGCTTTCCGGGCTGCCTAGTTTCTAGACTTGTGCTGTAATATCCATCCTTGATCGCCAAACAAATCTCATACAGGTACTTCTGGTCGTCACTGAGGTCCTTAGCTATGTCATCGTCTAGATGTGGCAAAGCAGAAGAAATGATCTGATGAAAATTGACACATGGTTTACTTTGACAATAAGGAAGCTCTTTTCCAATCAGCCCTGTGAATGATCTTGGTCCATGAGTTACTCCATTTGCCTCTTGAAAGATATGTCTCAGCAGGAGTTCAGTGCAGTGCAAATGACACACTGACCAGTGTAATGAATGTCCTTCATGATCCTCAAGATTTCTAATTGCTTCATTTCTCCAGCCGGTGTTGTCGTTTGTTCCGCCACACCCCACAGCTAGTAGCTTCTTTGGGTCAATATTATGATCATTCAAGAACATTTGAATCGATGCACATACTGATTTACCTGTTCCATCTTTGGGTACCACATGCCCTAAAAAGTTATGTCCTGGTTCTGCAATACGAACAATATGCTCCTCTGTAATGATCTTTCTGTGATAAGCACCCTCCTCTAATTTATCTTGAGTAAGGGTCACATGTTTTTGACCATCAAATTATAGAGATGTAACCTCGTCTTGATTCCAGCTTTCAGTCATTGCTTCTGAACGACACTGGGCTATTGCTCGTCCTACTTTGTGTCTGTCAATAATGTTGGTACTATCACTGTTACTTATGAGGCCCATATCCTGTTGGGTAGCAGTTGCTATTGCTGCAGCAGCCCTGTCAGATAAGCCGTATCTGTCACTTTCTCTAGTAACAGTTCTCAGAGGAGTTCACATCTGTGTTGTATTTCTTGGGTTTACTTTCAGTCCTGGGGATTCAGAATCCATATCTACTGATTCTTCATTTTCATAATCAGACATCTCTTCTAGTTCAGTCGACTGTAGCTTCCTTTTCTGAGAGTTTTCATGTACCTGCATTTGTGTCTTTAGTTTCTGTTCCCTGTTTTGTTTCCTTTGTAATTTGGCTGTCTCTGCCTTATCCAGTGTAGATATACACATTTTCTGCAGTGTTCACTGGTATTTCAAAAAGTCTTGTTCCAACTTGGGAACTTTCATTTCTTTTGGGCAGACACTGTTCTACACACTGGCAACTAGCAATGTAAAATAGTTTAAGACTTGCATCACTAAATTCCTGTACCTTTGTTTTTGTTGATTTTGTATCCATTCGGTGCTTGGGAACCTTTAATATCTGATTTCTGTATGCATTATGGTATCTTAAGATTCTGTCTGTTACTGATTTCAAGCTATATATTGGGACTGATGCTTTCAAACACCAATCACAACTTCAAATTGCACATCTGGCTCTTTCTCGGAATTTTGCTCATCTTTGATTTTCTTTGCTTCATAAAAGTAATGTTTCATAATGTGTCTGTATGTGGGGAGACAGTAAGTTTTAAGTCTTTCAGCTTGTCCAAACACAACATGTTCAGTTACACTCCTGGTGACAGGTTTAATTTTTGAACTTTCCGCCATCATAATGTGTTAATTTCTGCTTTGTGCTGTGAAGAGAGAGAGAGAGAGAGAAAAAAAAGCATTGTCATATATTCATGTACTATCAATGTTAAGGCTATAATAAAGTATTTAATGAGCAATTTGGATAGAAAATCTGATTCAAAAGACATGTACAGCATACCATATACCATATATTTTACAAGCGTAAGTGCATAAGTATTGCAAAACTTATAATGCCTTGGTGACACGTCTTAATATTGCCTTAAGAGTGTTAAAATTTGGCAGCGAATTATATGCCAGTAGATGCAAAAAAAAACATATACCTTGCCATTTCAAAATTCAAAATTCGAAAATTTCACTCTACCCTAATGGGCATCTAAGTGATTGGTTCACGATCAGTGTGTGCGTGCGACAAGGTTGTGTGATGCCCCCATTGTTGTTCAGTATGTATATGGATGGGCTGATGAGAAAAGTAAACAACCGATTAAAGGAAAAAGGGATGGCGGTGTTAATGAAAGGTGACAGATGGAATACCTCAAATTTGTTGTATGCTGATGATGCAGTGCTACTTGCAAATACCAGACAAAAACTTGGTACATTTGTGCAGAGTTTTGTAGATGTCTGTGAGTGTCATGCCTTGAGAGTAAATGTAGAAATGAGTAAACTGATGCTTATTAAGAGAGATGGTAGCTCCCAGTGTGAAGTTACAGTGAATAGAGACTGGAATTGGTGAGAGAGTTCAAATACCTGGGTACAGTGAAAGAAAAGAGAGGAAAATGTGCAAAAGATGTGGAAAGTAGAGAAGGAAAGACTGTGGTGTGGCATGAAAATGAGAAGTCAAGAGTAACAGCAGTGGAGGTGGGACTGCTGAGAAATGTATGTGGAGTACAGAGAGTGGATAGGATACGGAAAAATGTCGTTCGTGAAAGATGCGGGGTGAGGAAGTCTAGCCAACAGAATTGAAGAGAATGTACTGCCTTGGTTTGGCCATGTGGAGAGAATGGATGACAACAGAGTGGTGAAAAAGGTATAATGAGAGAATCTGAAGGAGGGAGGATGCGAGGTAGGCCAAGGAGAAGTTGAAGGGATAGGGTGAATGAGTGTGCAGACAAGACTTTTTTTTTTTTTTTAAATGCTAGGAAGAAGGAACCAAAGACCAGGAGCCCACAAACTGTTCCTTCCAAGAAAAAAAATAAAAACAATACAAGAGAGAGCCAAATTCAAGATCCGATCATTTCGAGATGTCTGGACACACTGCGTTTAAAAGACTGGAGATCATAGGAAGTAGGAAATACAGACAGAGGAAGACAGTTCCAGAGTTGATCTGTTGCATAAATGAAGGACTGGGAGTAACGGTTAATTCTTGCATTAGAGAGTTGGACAGAGAAGGGATGAGAGTTTGTTGCTAGACAAGTGCTACACGCCTGTCGTTGAGATGGGGGGATGCAAGCAGACAGTTCAGAGGAGCAGTGGCCATTGAAGTAACAATAGAAAAGGGATAAAGATGCAACAGTGCAGTGAAGAGACAGAGGTTGAAGGAAGCCAGTAAGAGGAGGAGAATTGATGAGACGAAAAGCCTTTGACTCCACCCTATTGAGAAGAACTGTATGTGGCGAGCCTCCCCACACATGAGAGTTGTACTCTACACAGGGGCAAACAAAACCCGTGTATAACCTTAACAACTGTGCAGGGGTAAAGAAGGTACGGAGTTGGCTTAGCACACTTAATCTCTTGGAAGCAGATTTTACAAGAGATGTAATATGATCTTTCCATGATAAGTCATGAGTGAATGAAACCCCAAGCATGTTCAAGGATGAAGCAGGATTAAGCTGGATATTATTAAACATCAGTGGGTACTTCTGTGGAAGATTTTGCCGGGTTGATAGGTGTAAAAACTGTCTTTGATGCATTAAAAACAACAAGATTATTTTTACCCCAGTCAGAGATACGAGCCAAGTCAGACATTGGGTTTGCCATAGCCTCATCCCTTGTTTGTTGAAGTAACTGCTGAGATGGACGTTGCAGAAACCGAATGGAGGGGTTAGGGGTGGAGTCATCAACGTACGAGTGGATAGGGTTAGATGTACAGCTTAGGTCATTGATGAATAAAAGGAAGAGAGGTGGTGATAGGACAGGACCCTGAGGAACACCACTGTTGATAAATCTAGGAGAAGAGTGATGGCCGTGTACAACAGCAGCTATAGAACGACCAGAAAGGAAGCTAGAGATGAGGGCACAGATAGAAGGATCGAAGCCGTAAGAGGGCAGTTTGGAAGTTAAAGATTTATGCCAGACTCGATCGAAAACCTTTGAGATGTCAAGTGCAATCGCAAAGCTTTCGCCACAGTCCTGAAAGGAGGATGACCAGGAGTCTGAAAGGTAGGTGAGAAGATCGCCAGTGGAGCATCCCAGACGGAACCCATACAGACGATCAGAAAGAAGATTGTAACAGGAAAGATGCTTTAAAATTTTTCTGTTAAGAATTGACTCGAAAACTTTTGAGACACAGGATGTTAAAGCAATTGGGCGATAGTTAGAGGGTTAGGAATGGTCACCCTTCTTTGGGACTGGCTGAATGAAAGCAAACTTCCAGCAGGAAGGAAAGGTATAAACTGACAAAGGCGAAAGAGTTTACCTAGGCGGGGTGTAAGAACAGAAGCACAGTTCTTAAGGACAACAGGAGAGACTCCATCAGGCCCATATGCCTTGTTAGTACTGAGGCTAGTGATGGCAGAAAATACATCAGCGAAGAAATTTTAATGTCAGCCATGAGGAAGTCAGAGGGAGGAACAGCACCGGAATCGTCTAAGGTGGAACTGGAGGAGAAAGTCTGAGCGAAGAGATTTGCTTTATCAGTAGAAGAAATAGCTACAGAGCCATCAGAGTGGAAAAGAGGAGGGAAGGATATGAGGTAAAGTTGTTAGAAAGGTTTTTAGCAAGGTGCCGGAAGGAGCGAGAAGAATTCGAGTTGGAGAGTTGAGAGCATTTAGCACGGATGAAATTGTTTTTAGCAGAGCGAAGGACTGACTTAGCACGATTCTGGGCAGAAACATAAAAAAAGTTGTGATTCACAAGTATGTTGGCTCCGGTACCTTTTACAGGCCCTCTCCTTGTTGCGGACAGCGTTAGAACAAGCGTGATTAAATCAAGGTTTTCTCGCATTAGTCAAAAGATATGAGAAAGGAATGTATGCTTCCATGCCTGACAGAATAACCTCCGTAATGCGCAAAGCACACTTAGATGGTCCACGGCCATGGAAGCAATAATCATTCCAGGGAAAATCAAAGAAGTACTGCCTGAGGGCCTCCCAGTCCGCAGCTTCAAAGTGCCACAGACGACGTTTCTTTGGAGGGTCCACTGGCCGTACCGGAGCTATAGGACAGGTTAAGGTAATAAAGTTATGATCAGAGGGGCCCAACGGAGAGCAAAGATTAACAGTATAAGCAGAAGGATTAGTTGTCATGAAGAAGTCAAGGGGGTCAGGGATACGGGTAGGGTGCTGTACAAGCTGCTCTAGGTCATTAAGGATAGAAAAGATGTAGGCTTGTTCACCAGATGGATCAGTGGAAGGAGAGGAGAGCCAAAGGTGGCAGTGAACATTGAAATCTCCCAGAACGGAGAGATTTCAGAGAAAGGAGAAATGGAGAGAATGTGTTCCATCGTAGAAGCAAGATAGTCAAAGAATTTTGGATAGTCAGTAGAATTAGGAGATAAGTAAACAGCGCAGATATATTTAGACAGAGAATGATTGGAGAGCCGAAGCCAGAGGGTAGAGAATTCAGAAGAATCAAGTTCAGGAACACGAGAGCAAGATAGATTGCTGCGTACGTATACACTACACAACAGCCACCTTTGGCTTTGAAACGAGAATAGAGAAAGTAGGAAGATACAGAAAAGGGTTTGCTGTCAGTTGCCTCAGACAGCTGGATCTCAGTAAGAAAGAGAAGGTGAGGTTTAGAAGAGGAGATGTGATATTCAACAGATTGGAAGTTAGAGGAAAGGCTGCGAATGTTGCAGAAATGAAGAAGAAGTGAGTCAGACAGTGGTTCCGGGCATCTCTCAGTGTCGTCACTTGGAGAGGGGCGGATGGTGAGGGCATTTGTGGTCCCCCCCCCCGGGACTCGGAGGCATTGTTAGTTGTAGCCATATTACGGTACTTTATGATTTTGAAAAGGAAGTGTAGTGTGTACTGTGCATGTAGTTTGGTGTTGACAGTTTGAGAACTTGTATTGGAAAGCATGCTGGCTAGATGAATTTTGTGCAAAGTGCATGACCAGGGATTTGACACCCCTTTTTAACGTGACAGCGTTCGGAGTGACTCAGATAGGTAGGCCCTGTATGTGCAGCTACAGAACGTGGTGAAAGTTTTTTGGTGTACCTGATGGAGCCAGGATTCCATGGGCTTGAATGATGGGTGAATGGAATTGTGGCCCACTGAACTGGGCAAACTTGGGCTGTCTGGACGTTGCTGCTCCTCACCCTGCCCTGGGGTGGGAAAGAAGGTCTGGATGATGATGATGATGACTACTTTTTACTCAAGATATGAATCTCAGACCCTCTCTCAGCTTACACTCCAACCAGCCACTCCTCTTATACACCTCAAGATTTTCTGGCTTCAACTGTACAAACTTTAGCCTTCCTCAGCACATGTCATGACAAAGCCCATTTGACATCTGTAAGCACCATTTTTCGCCAATAGGAACATCACCGAAAAGAATTTACAAGCACTTCATCCACATAACATTTACAGTCCCAAGTTCCAATGACACTTTCAGATTAACATCATTTGGCATTAGCTGGGATAAAATACAAGGTTGGTCTTAAATATGTGTGTGTTCATGGTACAAATGGTAACATACTCAGGCTTTTTATGGTTTGCTCTTACCTGACTAAACTTAGCTGGATTACAACACTACAGGTGTCCTGATCATGAGAGAATTAACAATAAACAGAGCTACTCGCTGGATTCCTGCTACAATACATTAGACAAACATAGCTCTTTAAAAAGTAACAGGGTTCACAAACAACACAAATTTCTCTTCTTTCCTAGTAAACAAAATATTATTCCCAATGAATAACCTCATAAATGAGAAGTTGCATTTCTTTGCCTAGTGTAAGAAACTCAAGTAACTGTTGTTAATATACCATTCTCCACAATAAAGTAAAAATTTACTCATATAAACAATTTCTTTAAAATATATATATATATACATCTACAGACAGATATAAAACCCCGCCACCACCCAACACCATCAGTTCTAGCCCAGCAGCTGCAGGAGTAAGACCTCGTCCCCACTCGTAGTGAACGGTGGGGACTAAACTCAGACTTTTCTGCTGCTGCCCGCTTGATCTGCCAGTCGTCATGTCGACTTCCACTACTGCTCCAGCCTTCGACCCATTGAGGGGGGCATCCTGCAGTAGTGCCAGGCAGCCAGGAGCCACGACGATCTCTGGCACCGTTGTTTGGTTCAACGTGAAGTCTGGGTACGGATTCATCAGACGTTGGGACACTGAATCTGATGTTTTTGTGCACAGACTTGGGATCGTTGCACCAAATCCACGGCACTTCCGGCGCTCTCTCGGCGAGGGTGAGACAGTGGAGTTTTGTCTCCAGCAGACACCGAAGGGTCCTGAGGCTACAGGTGTCACTGGGCTGGCGGGTGCTGCTGTGAAGGGCTCTGCCCATGCTCAGCGGCGCACCGAGGCGAAGGGCTCTGCCCATGCTCAGCGGCGCACCGAGGCCCAGCGACGCCGCCCTAGGGGTCCGAGGTGTTCTGGGGAGATTAACAGCATTGTCTCAATGTGTGTTGCTACAGCTGAAGCTTTTTGTGGGGGTGACAAGGCCGTTTTGCGCATCCTCCTCCCCCAGATTTTCGAGGAGAATGGGCTTCCAAGCATTGCCATCCCTCAAAGCTTTGCTGGCAACTCACATTCCTCCCCTCGTCAGCAGCGTCGGCCCCGGCGACCACAGCCGCAGTCCCGCCCACTTCCATCTCGGCCGCGCACAACACTGCGCAAAAAGCTGCGGCTCGATGGCCCTCTGAACAGGGCGACTGGCACCAGTACTATCACCGACCCGGAACCTCCTATGGACTTCGACCTTATCACCACTGTCGCAGAAGTTCACCCTGTGCCTTCAGCAGCTGGGAGGAAACGGGCTGCCTCCCCCGTTCTGTCCATCTGTCTGGACAAGGAGGGCCCTTCCTCCCCCTCTCCATCTGCTGCTGCTGTGCAAGTGGACCTTCCTGCTGCTCCGACTTCGTCTTTGCCCTCGGCTTCTCGACCCTATAGCCCCCGAACTGCCCAGATCATCGGCCAAGCCATTCAGGACGTCTTTATCAGCATTGGTCAGAAAGATCCGCCTCCCCTTCAAGACTCAGGGGACATAGATCTGCTGGAGGATCAGGACCAGGACTCATACTGGGAAGATCAGTCTTCGGGGCCTTCGATCTCTTCAATTTCACCGTGATCTGCAGGGCCTTCCTCATACCATCGAACGCCAGCCCACGTCCTGCCTCCTCGCCACTCTCGTCAGTCTGACTGCCTGCCGTGCTATGCTTCCTTTGGGGAGCCTTATTCTGCTTTTTCCCTGACGGGCTCTTTGTTTGCCCGTGTCCCCACAAGTTGGGGATAAATATTTAACAACAACAACAACAACCAACACCATGATACATAACGCACACACAGTCACAACAGCTACCCAAATCTTCATTCAAACCTTGTTACCTTACCAGACTCCACTTCAGTACCAGGCAGTGGCTTAAGTAGTGCGGTCAGAAGAGCATTGGTTTTCCCCAAAATACTTGTATGCCTTACCACCCCAAATTTCTCAGGGAATACCCACTGACCTCCCTAAAGAGTCTTTTAGGCCACATAATTAGGTTTGGCTACCCCCTCCCCCATCACTTTTTTTTTTCTAGCTACACTCCTGGTATCAGGTGCTGGAGAGGGATGTCTTCATGTGCAATTGCGCAGTTATTCCAGTTTCTCTTTCTTTACGCATGTCCTTCAGTCACAGACAGTTACTGTTTTCTCATAGCACTCCCAAACAACTCTACACATCACTTACAGGGCCAACGTTCATTTTTCCAATCCAGTTCCACAACGCAAACAATATAAACAATGGGCATAGGGCTCTGATTACGTGTGATGTAAGCCGACTGGTCTATAAGTGGTGCACCTGGGGATTCCTCCCCCCCCCCCTTCAAGGAAAGTTCGAATATCTGCTGTTGGAGAGTTCAGCGATTTTCTTATGAAATACAGAGTTGCTCAGTTTGAAAAATTGAGCTGAATTGACATGTCGGTTGTGGCATCAGCTGATGCACTTTTACAAATTAGCTGCAACAGTTCTGCTGCAGATCTTCCAAGACAGTTTCTTCTTGTTTTGTACAGTATACGACTAGTCCCAAAGTCAAACTCAGTCATTACAAGATGAATAAGCAATTAATCAGGCCACTTTCACCATCACATTTAAATTTCCACGGATGCACCATTAGCTAATAAATTAAATAATGATTCCTCTTTGCATCTGATTATCAGTTTATTAAAATATGGGAAAACCTTCTATTTTATACTGTGTACTTGTTTTCACTGGATATATAAAATTCTTCAAAACTAAGATTAAAAAGGGCTATAATACAGTGAATGTAATACAGTACATAACTTTGGGTTAGGTGACGGCGACCATTATCCACTCACTTGATGTAGTGCTACCTACATCTTCCTTCATCTTTATCTTTCTTTTTCTGTGTCTGCCCTCCTCTCTTCCTATGCCTCTCATCTTTCCCGTAACTTTTTACAACTCTTCTGTCCGTCTCAGGTGGCTTTACATTGAGTGACCAGCCTAATGGATTCCTGTAAGCCAGGAAACCATTTATAACGCTGGATAGTAACCATATAACCAACCCATACATGTTCCCTATGTATCAGCAAGTGGGTTGGCGAAGTGTTAGTGTCCCTCCCCGTAAAACAACATACTCAAACTGCCACCCCTTGCAGGATTATGGCGTCTGGCTATGGACAGACTTAAGGTTGACAAGCACAAGAAGGATGGATTGCAGAGCGTGACGAGGTCCTAAGGAGGAAATTAGATTTAAATGTCTGGGAGAGGTGTTATGTCAGCATGGCAGAATGAAGTGTGAAAAGAGACTAGGTAACTGGTGAGTTCAGTAGAACAGGCAGTCATCATTATATCCCTTTTTGACTTACTTTTCTGCTATTTTTTCCAGACGAAATTCCCTACTCCATTGCTACCTCTAAGGCTGATTTGCTAGTTTCCTGTGATATAAAGTATGAACTCCATGTTCATATAATTAGGAACACATCCCAAACTTTCATCCCAAACTTCGGTGCTGCTGTCGGCACAGGTGTGGGAGTGAAGTCTGTGCAGTGAATGAATATCTTTCACACTTCAGAATATATAAGTGAGTTTCTTCAGAACAGCCGCAGGCATAAGCCAGTTGAATTAGAAATAACAGGGACATTTATGGTACATGAATTCTGAAATCTAAAGGTGAATGTAGGGAAGAGTAAAGCTATGATCTCCGAGAGAAATGAAGTCAGTAAATGTACAGTGAGGTTGGATGAGGAGGAACTCGAAAATGCGAGTGCGTTTAAGTACTTGGGTAGTGTGATGAGTAAGGATGGAAGTTTAGAGGATGAAGTGCTTGAAAGGGTACAACAAGGAAGAAAGGTTGCTGGTTCCTTGAAAGCAGTGATAAGAAACAACAGGGAAGTGAGCATGGAAGTGAAAAAGTTGCTACATGACGGTATTGTGAGACCAACCCTAACGTATGGAGGTGAAGCTTGGACCTTGTTGGAGGGACAGAACTCGAGAGTGAGAGCAGTGGAAATGAGTTATTTGAGGAGAGCATGTGGAGTCACATGGAGAGGCAGACTGACAAATGAGGAAGTGAAGGAGCATTATGGTGTGGATGTGGATGTGATAGGAAGCGTTAGGAGAAACACAACGAGGTGGTTTCGCCATGTGGAAAGGATGGAGAGAGACAGACTGATGAGGTAGAGGGTGGGGGGGAAAGGGGGGGGGAGGCCAAGGATGGGCTGGAGGGATGGAGTGGAGAGGTATATGAGAGAGGGGGTGTAAGCTGCGAGCAGGGCAGTCATGACGGGGGACAGGGCGACATGGAGGCGATTTGTTTGTGGCCACCCCGTACGGGATTTAGGCGTCTGGCAATAGACAGATACATAGAATTCTGAAACGGAAGTATAGCCCAGTTGAATGAAATGTAGCATTTCAATATGCATCAAAAATATATGGAAATAAAAACATTTTCAAAGATGGCACACACACAGATTTCCAAGGAAAGTCTGAAAATCTGTTGCAAGACCATATGTTGAAGAAATGAGTGGAACTACACTGAAGAGAGAGAAGTGAAGAGGAAGCCTAACCGTAAGATAGAAGGAAGCATGTAAAGACAAAGTAGGCAGAAGGGATCTGTCCTTGTGTTTTCCTGCTTGAGGGTTACCACGAATAATGATCAGATATTGAAATAGAATCACATTACGTCAGCTGGACTAACTATATTTAAGAAAGGAGGTGAAAATCTGCCGAGGATTCTGGGAAACAATTATGGAGCAATCCTGACGTATTTGGTATTCAGTAACTGACTGCGTAATACATCCCACCACCACCACAACACACCTCATGTTTCCCTCTTCTACAATCCAAATAATCCTCCAACATAACCTTAAAACGTACCAGGAATCACCTGAATGAAGTTATAGGCTGACTGCTGTCCACTGAGGTCACTTCCAGATAAGCCTGGGGCCACAACTTAATCAAGTAACAAAAAAAAAAAAATCGAGGAACCTCATGTATGTCATTTATTGGAAAAAAAAAAAAAAAAAAAAAGCGTTTGGTCCAGTCAAAACCAGTTGTAATTGGAGTAAACATAGAGAGAATTACAATGGGTGACCTGTATGAGGGAGACGGGGGAGAGAGTGGGTGGAATGGACGACAGATAAAGAAGAGGGAGGGAAATTTAAAGAATTATAGTCAGTGAGCAAGATGAGAAGCGGGAAGGCAGAGAAAATTACAGTGGGTGGACTGGATGTGACAGAGAAGTAACACTAACAGAGAAAGATTTACAGTAAGTAAGCTGTATGAGAAAGAGAGGGGGACGGGGGAAGGAGGTACGGTAAAGAGAATTACAATGAGTGGATTGGTTGACAAACTGGTGAAGTGATGACCCAGAAAGGTGGGTGGAACACGAGGCAAGAAAATGTTTGTGGAAGGGAGTAAACTGAATGACATGTAGTTAAAGAAAAAAATTTGCCAGTATTCTACTTCATCTATTTATTTCCCTCAGTCGGCTAATATTCCCAAAGTGAGAGAGCTACTTATTGTTTCTGTGCCCATAGATGATTCTTCTTATGATTCGTCAGGAGAATGTCGGACACGTTCTAACTATAGACACAGTGAAACATTAGGCCAACTTTTGTCCCTGACTGTGCAGGAAGTTTTCGTTTGACATAATATACATTTCTTTATTACGTCCGTAGCTAATTACAGAAAAAAATATTAATGTGAGCAATCACGTCCCTC
>JAGKTI010012555.1:0-13139 GCA_018397915.1 Birgus latro
TGTCTCTCTCCATCTTATATATATATATATAAGATGGAGAGAGACAGGGAGAGAGAATTTTGCTGGGCAACTCTTTGTTCTTTTTATTGGTTAAATTCACAGGATAAATTATTTATTTAGATAACAGTCACTCAGTCGGGGAAGATCTTCCAAATTATGTTCTGGCTGGTAATTAGACACTAGCTCAATCGGTATGGAAGCTCCTCAGTCACATTTGTTAGGCTTTTACTAGCATAAATAACCAAATTATTAATAAATTAATTAATCACTCCAGAACGGCTGGTAGTGATAATGGAAAGTCTTATAGTGTAGAACAATAGGGTAGCTTTAGATCTCTCCATAACGCATCCTATCAAATTTGGAACACGAAAAATTGCGCTCTCACGTTCTTGCATTGTAATTAACAATGTCTATTAGCTTCAAGGCACGCTTTCAAGATTTCAAATACACTCTGTTCTGCATACTGTAGCTGAGTCTCGTAATGGATAAGAATCACCCTGCTATTTCCCCTCAAGCTCTTTCTTCATCACTTAAAAATAAGTGCTTCTGGTACTGTCTGTTACATGTCAGTAATTTAAAAACGGTGATATTCTTCTCTATTTACCAGGATTCCGATGATATATTTTGTGCAGGTGTCTTCAATGTGTGCTCTGAACTTGCTAAGTGGAGCCTTCTGCCCAGTAAATTGATCAGGCGCTAACCAGAATAATATCCTCCGTGTGTAAAAGACTTGAGGAAAGAGTTACTGGGGATTCCGTTTCAAATCAGCTTCCAAAAATAAGGTATGATGGTGCTTCAATAAGTCAGGTGCAAACAGTATCATTTTACGGGTGTTCGGTCTCCCTCCCTCAGAAATTTATCATACATGGTCTTCGTTAACGGCGCTTCACCAAGTCAGGCGTAACTAATAACATTCGACGGCTCTTCGACCACCACCCTTGGTAATACAGTATATCATCACTTGGTCCTCGTTAGACCTTTTAGTCCCAGAGGAGCTAAATTATGAATACTGATTGATTACCCCAAAGGCCACTTAACGATGCTGTATTGTTGGTCCTCGGTCCATCTGTTTAATGCTGTGATGTATGGCTATGGACAAGTATTTTACCTGCACTCGCAACAAGGATCTGATGTTAACATCTGCCTTGATAGTCCAAGATATTTCACTGTCTGCTACCGTCACTGTCATTCAAGTACTTATGACCTAATTTAAGCCTCATGGATCCAACTTCCCGTCCTGTCCTTCACACATTATTTAGCGGCGTCCTCAAAAAAGTAATCATATATTACTGTAGGTACACTTCTGGTACATGCTCCAAGTGGTGTTCAGTGCTTCCATTTTAGATCTACAGAAACTCAGATTTTTTTCTGTAAGGAATCCCATTAGTTTAAATACAGTTTACCTAGTGAGACCAAGTAGGATTAGTATCTTTTTCTTTATCTACAGCTAAATAAAGCAGCAGTGAGGCGTGAACTGAATACTTCAGAACTCTTTTCACTAGTGCTTTATAGACAGAATATTTTACCAGCCTCATTTATTATTTTACTTGAAGTGAAGATGAAGTATACCTTCAATTACGGTTCACGTAGCAGTCTACCTGAGGCACACACATTGGCTTCCCTAGTGTTGACCCGGGACCCTTTAGGCGGTCTACATAAACATAGAGTTACCCTAGACATTCACTCCTCTGTTTTAGTCCCATATTCTGCTCCTCCTCCTCCTCTTTCACTCTCTCCTTTTTTACCCTCTCGAGCAATTTTTTCCTTTTTGATCTGGGCCACCGATTCAGTGTTATATTAAGCTTAAGAGAGGTCCTATGCACTGAAGAGGTAAGAAATTCTATCTGTGGGTTTCTCCAATACTATGCCGTGTTTTATACCTTGTCCCGACTAATACAGGGTTAAATTATTCTACAAAGGAGAAACCCATCGTAATAAATAAGTTCACTTCTCTCCGCTTTAAAACCTGCTCAATCCTTCACCCACTCCATGCCCCTCACTCATCCTCTCCACTCCACCATCACCCCAATCCATGCCTCGCCCAGCAGCATTCAACACCCCTTTCCTCTCCGTCCATCAAACCCATCTATAATCATTATGCCTCTCATTTCGTATCATTTCTTTCCCACTCCTCACCCCCCAGTTCCGACTTATCTTCACTTCTGTATCTTTCCCTTTCATTCCTAGTCCACTACTGTATACCCACGGCCGCACATTTATCGTCCACCAGGCTCACCCCTCAATAGATCCCTTTCACTTCTCACCATTACTTTCCCACTCTTTATCATCCCCATTCCTGCTTGTTACTATTTTTATACTTAACCACTTGTGCACGATGGCATTAGTTTTATATTTTGTATGTAATTCTGTATGTCGGTTTTATTAGCTTCGGAGACACTTTTCGAAATGGAAGAGTTTGTAACAGACTTCATTAATCCCTTCACTACATGAACTTTATCCTGAGAGAAAAAAAAAGATGGCAAGTGAACACTAACGTCACTGCAGTGACCATTCCTCTCATCACTTCCCTCTCACCCCTTGACACCCTCTCCCGTTCGTCATCGCCCCATTTTCTTTTGTTGTTATTGCTTCAGCTTATCTTCGTTACTTCTTTACGATACCCTTCCACTCGTTGTCGAGCGACATTATTTTGTTCAGGTCCTTTCCTTCTTCTCCAGCCAAGCTTCCCATACAACGTACCTCGCCCTCTAATCATTCTTTTCCCAGCTCTCATCTTCTCAGTCCCTCCTGTTGTTGCTTTCTTCAATTTATCATTACTCCGTCATTCGATTATGTATGCTCTTTCTTATACAGATCTGCAGAACAGAGATTACGGAGTGCGCGGTAATTCCACTTCTGTTTCTCTTATAAATATTTCCATGCTTGTTGTTTCTTACAAGCGTGTTTTTTTGTTCTATCCTGCACCAGTAACCGGATGGTGTGCTGCTTGTAGGAAAGTCTTCATCTTTTCTGTAATTTTCTCTTACAGGTTGGTTAGATTTTAGTAGAACTAGCCTTTTTTTCCAACGGATAACCTCGTCACGAGATAACAGACCTCTTGTTATCTATACTTCCTATATACATTCATGTACTCATGTGTATTCCGCCCCTCGTCGAGCGCCATTTAATCTGTTTTTTTTTTCTTCGTCCACCACGATCTTACATTAATAGATCTTGTTCCTTCGTTTCATTCCCTTTCTCCTTCATCACCTCAATCCACCTGTTTGTTACTTTTTCAACTTCATTTTTTTTTTCATATCCAAGTTTCCCTGGTGAAAGGTGACTGATGTGGGTATAATTTACAAGTAAACATAAACTGGCGAAAAATGCGTTAATACTTTCAGCTCAAGTACGTCATTTTTATATTCTTGTTGTTAGGCGACGATTTCACTCAGCTTAAAGAGAATGCTTCTGGAGTTCGAAAATGTTTCCTGAGTTGCATAAAATCTCCTGAAGACAGCAAGAGTACAATGAGAAAGACATCACTGTAATGAAGAAGAAAAAATAGGCCCATTGTAAACTAGTGCCATGAAATCATTTGTAATATTCCCCAGTACATATCATATATCTCCATTTCCTGTTCACTTTCACTATCTGCGTCCCTCCAAGGTATCATTTTTTCCCCTTTGCTACAACCGCCAACCTGTCCCCATCCCTGTGTTTTCTCTCCCACTCAACCTGTACACAGACCATCAGGCAGATCGATATACAGCCAACTGGTGGGCCATTTACCACCATCAGGCCCCCTTTCAATAACAGTATTTCACCGTCGTTGCCATTCCACTGCACACGTCACCACGGTATCAGGACTTTATTACTGTCTTAGTCCTATTGGTGAAATTTGCATGTATTTCCTCACAACTCAATGAGATATAAAGTTGTTAGATGTATTGATGAGGCGATTGGTTTTCTTATACACGCTTCTGCTATGGCGTTGGCAAATAATTTAGAAACATTCACTGATTATTTTTTTCTTTCAGGCAGGAGGCACAACAGTTTATCAGTTTTATTAACCATTCATTCGGAGTCCTGCCTGGTATAACCTGATAAAACATTTTTTCCTTGGAAATTTGTTTCATTACTGCTTAGATTCCGCAAGCGATACATGATAAACCTGGGCTCTTCGCCGTTCGCATATGTAATGTGAAAAAAAAAAAAATCTAAAGGAAGCAAGGGGATAAGATTTTTGTTCTTTTAAGTTACTGGAGTTTGAGGAGTTTCCAAATATCCCTGTCATAACTCTCCCACCAGTCATTACTCACGGTGGTAAGCAAAACCTGATATACATTGCACTACTTCAAGAATTTCACCCCTCATCATCATTATCAGCTAATTATTTTACTGCAGGAGGAAAGCTGCTGCCATCATTTTCCATTCTGCTTTCCAGTAAATTTAAGCAGACTCCAGGATTCCAGCTCATATGTTAGGATAGGAAGGACGCACTGATTATGTATTCGTCTGTTTTGGCATAACGACAGTCGATTATCTTCATGTAGTTACCAACAAAGACCATCCCATTCCTATTCTCAACTAAACTATGTAGCCATTACACTTTCATCCATATATGCTAGCATACCTAAAGCTCTCACAAATCCACACACTTAAGCACAACACAGTCATTTAATACGAGTAGTTCGAGAGAGTAAAGCAAGGGAGAACGTTAGTCATGTCGCTTCGTCAATAACACACACATCACGAAAACTCTGATATATAAAGCCTACAGTGTATCTACGTGCATCATTGGAAAACTCATGTAAAAACAAAATTTGCTACTTAACTTACTTTTTTTTTTTTTTGTCCAGTTTTTGGTATAGACTTCTCAGCCCATTTCCAAGGTCCAATTGTCCTACATACCTTGCACCTCTACATGTCACCACTTCGGCGCTAACACCCACCGTCCATACTGAATACATGCTAGGGATGATGCGTTGGTATTAGCAGGGGTATTTTTACGACACGTCGGCGGTCTTCTGGTATATCAGTAAACTCTACTTTTTGACATTCAGATCCTTAAATTGTTCCCTGTCCCAGTCGGATTCAAACCTGGGTCCATTACGACTTTAGGCCACCTCTCTACCTCTTCAGTCACCGCTTTTCCCAGTTCGTCACAACAGTGCTGAAGAAAACCAAAATGGGCCGAAGTGAGCACCAAAGAACAGCAAAACTGTGCTATTTCGGAGAATATCATAAGAAGTAAGGTGCTCCGTTTGTGACTCTCCTCGAAATTCGCCACCATACTGACCATACTGCTGACAAAGCCAAAAAGCTACAAACTGAGCGGCAAACAGCATCTAAAGTGTGTAATTACAGATTTGCGTACATTGTTGGGGCATATGAAAAAAGGAATAATGAGTTATTTGTGTAACTTTTGTCAAAATTCGCCACCATAGTTTAGAAATAAATAAATAAGTAAAGGCCCCGCAAATGCCAAACCCATCACTGAAATTGTTCTATATCGGAAGCTGCTAAAGTTACAGATGTTCAAAACACATCTCTAGAAAGCTAATGGAAAAATAATACATCCTTCTTAAACTGCATTTCTCAAAAGTCGCCGTCATACAAAACACACACACACACACACACACACAAACACACACACACACACACACACACACACACACACACACACACACACAAGAAAAAGTGTATAACGCCAAACTGTGCACCAAAACTGGGTGGTCTAGGAAATTAGCAAGAGCTATTGAGGACCGACATACATAGTTGGAAAGTTTATGTAAGAGTAATGGATACGAAAGGGTTTTATCAAAGGGAACAGAAAGCACAAATTTTGAGTGAAGAGTGTGATTCTCCAGGCTTTGGCATGAGGGTCCAGACACCCTAAACTGACAGTATGAGCATTCTAAAATAAGGTCGATCATTTCAGTGTGTGCATTAATATTAGGCAAGTGGGATGACACACGTCTTTTATCTGTAATAATAACATTTGGAACCTTGTTTGCTCGAACACGTTCCACACTTTCAAATGTGGACTCTTATACCTGCATAATGTCTTTTTCTTTTTTTCCCCTAGAAAATGTTTATCCCCCTTATGCTTTAGTGGAGAGGGTAGTATAGTTCCTCAGCACTGTTTATAGCCATGAGCAGGACAGGGGCTCACAGTGTCAAAGGAATGATGATGTTTACATATATTCTTGCCGTTCCTTCCCTTTTGTTGGCGCTCTTTACTCTCCCACTCAACGGGATGAAAGGATAGTGGCCGCAAGTGGTTCCTTTATTATGTTTGCCTTTTACTTCACCACCCCTCTTTGTGTGTGTGTGTGTGTGTGTGTGTGTGTGTGTGTGTGTGTGTGTGTGTGTGTGTGTGTTTTACATCATACGCCTGGTGGTGAAGAAATTCAAGACACCAATCGGGATGTAATGTGCCATGAATATTCGACGTATCAGTACAAAATCTCACGATTCTTGCGAGATGGCTGAAATTGTGCCAGTTTTACAGTGCGACCTGGAGCGAAGGCCAGTTACCTATCCTTTACCCTTTCATTCTGATTATGTAGTATATATATATTATGTATATATCTATAATTATAGTATATATTATATATTTTATTCTTTTGTTCCTCAGCGCCTATAAGAATTTAGGGAAGGTTTCATGTAGTGAAGGGATTAACGAAGGCTGTATATAATCCCCGCAGTTCGAAAAATCTAGCTTTTTGACATTTTTTTTAAAGGTAAATTTTAAAATGGTTTTGTTGCGAAAGATGTTTTCGAACTCGAAAGTTAAGACAGGCTTAGAACCACTACTGCAAAATTTCAGTAAATGGATTCTTCCCTCCGACGAACACTCGTATGTTGAATTTTATTTTTCTTAATTGCCAATACCATACCTTCCCTGGTGATAGGTGATGGCGACATCATCCCTTCACTTGATGTATTGTTGCCTATATCTTCTTTTACTTTTATCGTTCTTTTTGTGTGTCTGCCTTCCTCTTTTCCTATTTCTCCTTTCCTTCCTGTTACTTTTAATTGCCCCGCTTTCTACTTCGGGTGGCTGTACACTGAGTGACATGCTCAGTGTTTTCCTCTAACCCAGGAAACAATTCACAACGTTGGGTAGTAACCATATCCCCTTAGCAATGGCCGCTGCAGTATTATCAGTAAATCGGTTGCATCTCGGATTGCCACCACCGGCAGGGTAGGGCTGGTGGCACAGCGTCTTCCAGGTCGCAATCAAGTGACTGTGCCGACAGCGACTGTTGCAAACTCATACTCGTCAGCGGAGAAGCGTAAGTTCGACTTTATATTTCACTAATATCCGTGGCCTTAGTACCAGTCTGAATTCCATTCAGTTTTTCCTCCTATCCATTTCTACTCTTGCCCTGTTCCTCACAGAAACCCAAATCTCTCCCTCTACTGACATATCCCCATATTGTTTTCCTGG
Source organism: Birgus latro (assembly GCA_018397915.1). Taxonomy (NCBI): domain Eukaryota; kingdom Metazoa; phylum Arthropoda; class Malacostraca; order Decapoda; family Coenobitidae; genus Birgus; species Birgus latro. The sequence goes on from JAGKTI010012555.1 coordinate 7,400, forward strand.
TTACCCTCTCCTCACAAACTTCCATAACAGAGAGTGGCACCTGTTGTTACATCTAATCTGAATTTGCTGTTGATAATATTTTGAACTTCATTTCAGCTAATTTTGATTCACTGGTGTTATGGTTCTAGTATATGTTTAGGTGATTCTAAGCAACATGAACCTGTAAATTTCGAATATGATATCTAATTTTCGCCAGCACGTCCAGTTTTCGAGAACCATTATACCACAGGCAAATCTGCTCGTGTGTTGGAATATCCGATTCGACTCCAGTCACAGAGATAGACATACCTTGTATGACTGCATTCAGCCAGTAACTGTGGCGGTTATATCTGTTTCAGTTAAGTACCTGAATCACAAGATGTTTGGCAACTCAAAGTGAGCCACAGCCTAAAGTCTGTTAAAATTTCCCACCATCAAGTAGATGATTTTTTTTTTTTTTTTTTTTTTTTGACACCAGTGTATGCAGTGGCATTCTTATGTTTGCTATAATTCCATTTCGACTTTTCTTTACTGTTACAGTGTCTTGATCTGCGCTGGCAAGCAATGAAGCACCGCAACTGTATGAATGCATCAGACTCTTTATGCTACATCTGCGGGTTCTTTACACCTGAAAGCCTGAAGAGACCAGTTACAAGGAAGGTTGAAAGTGCGTACAAACATTACGTCAAATGTCCTGATGGTAATCAAGAAAAAACGTGGGCACCCCACATTGCATGCAAGCTCGGTGTAAACCACATGAAACGGCCGTCAGGTATGCCTTTCGCTGTACCAATGGTTTGTCACGAACCAAATGATCACTGTCCTCACTTCTACTTTTGCCTCACTGACACCAAAGGGAATTCAGTGGAAATTCTGTCCAAGATCAGATATCCTTACGTACCTTCTCTAAGGCCCTGAGCTTCCAGTTCCAGATCGTCCACTAGGTACCACAAGTAAATCAGAATCTAGTGAGGAGGAGTGTTGCATGGATGCCGACTTTCAAGGAGATTTACAGTAGAGAGCAAGGAACCACAGCTCGTCAGTCAGGTAGAGCTGCATGACCTCCGCCAAGGAGAAAAATTATTTCCTTGGATCTAGACTCAAATAATGTAACATGCCACAAGGTGGAGTTTGTACCACCACCTTCCATCATAAACATGAAAAGCTCTCAATGTACTTCAAGATGGATGACATGCTTTGTTACTTTTATGATGTTGTATTGTTACTGCAACACCTCTGTAATTTTCGTCCATATCAAAAAGGAAAAGTTGTTCATAGATTCTGGGAAGAATGCACTGAAGGCAGTCGTTCTCCATAATGGAAATGAGCTTCCTTCTGTTCCAATTGTGCATGCCCATGGAATGAATGAAAGTTATGAAACTATGAGTTCTCTGTTGACCGCTACTGGATACAAAACGCATCAGTGGAACATCTGTGGGGACCTGAAAGTGATCTGCTTGCTTCTAGGACTTTAGCAGGGTTACACAAAGCACATGTGTTTTCTCTGTTCATGGGACAGCAAGGCAGACGGAAAGCATTACACACAAAAAGAATGCCCAGTGTGCCGAAAGATATGACTGATAGGTTCAACACTCTTAACAAACCTCTTGTTGACCCTGAGAAGGTATTCTTGCCTCCAACAGAAACTTTGATGAAGAACTTTGTGAAGGCCATAGATCAAGATGGTGCTGCCTTCCACTGCTTGCTAACGAAGTTCCATGGCGTTGTATGAGGCCAAAATAATGGCAGGTTTTTTCATTAATCCCTCAAATTCATCTTATACTCAATGATCAGGATTTTGTAAAGAGCTTATCTGAGCTGGAAAGGGCTGCTTTGGAGAGGAAATTTTCGAGCATCAAATTATGAGGAGCTTGTGGACAAGATGTTCAAGAGTTACTGTGCACTCGGTGCTCGAATGTCGCTCAAGATAAATTTCTTCCATTCTCATTTGGACTTCTTTCTGTTTGTTCTTGGCAATGTCAGTGATCAACGTGGCGAAAGCTTTCACCACGAAATTGTCGTAATGGAGAGCCTATATGAAGGAGAATTAAGTCCAAACATGGTGTGCGACTATTGTTGGACTTTACAGAGTGAGAGTAATTGCTCCTATAAACGCAAAATCCAGAGGCACTTCTAATGTGCAAAGGTCATGTAATAATGTTTTGCATTTATATATCGGTTTGTGCTTAGTATATGATATAAATTAAAGACAATATTATTTTTGGAAGAATATACTGACTTACTGACACTTATTTGACGAATCTGCATGTTCCATGGAATTTCCCCCCCACTTATGATGTAGTACATCAAGTTTACGTGATAGCCAAATTTTAGGGTCAGTTTAGAAATTGGGGGTAACAAAATAAAAACAGATGAGAATAAGTCAGAACCATTTGGCTGTTGACCAGTGTTATTAAGTACATAGCCTTAATTATCTAAATATTACCAAATAAGCCTGTGTAGTTTATCGCTCCTCCAATGCTTCTTCAGAACTCAGCGTATTTGACTCTGTATCCACACAGCTGACTAACCTTAGCCTCACTCTTACCTCTAAAATTACCGTTTTGGGTGATTGTAACGTACATAATGTGGAATGGTTACTGCATTCTGCCAGGAATGACAATACTGGTCTAGAGTGTGAGCTTTTTGCAGAATCGTTTAATCTCATGCAATTGGTAAAACAACCAACCAGAATCCCAGATAATCCTGACCATAACACCTATCTCTTGGACCTATTCCCGACAAATAATCCAGATCCATACAGTTTAGAAGTACTGTCACCACTTGGATCCTCCAACCACAGTTTCATCAAAGCCTCAGTAGTCAGTTGCCCCAAACCTCCCCATTCTGAACCTGTCAGGGCGACCAGGTGGCACTTTGATAGGGCAGACTGGGATGGATTTAGAAATTATCTTGCTGATATTCCATGGCAGCCTTTCTTCTCCAATGACACCAATTCTACCCAGTCCCACATCAGTGATTAAATACTAGCTGGTATGAAATTTTTCATACCCAGTCAACAGTTCACTAAAAGATCGGACTCCCCAAAATGGTTTGACAGAAACTGTGCCAGAGCAACAACCCAAAAGTCCTTAGCATATAACTTTTACTTAAAATCTAAATCATCTGAATCACTCGGTCAATTTTAAATTGTTAGAAACCAAGCAAAATCAGTTATTAATCTCGCTAAATCAAACTTTCTTGACAACCAGGTGTCAAAACTATTAACCCGTGGAGAGAGATAATGGTTCCATATGTAGCTATTGCCGAGCGACTTCTTGGCCGAAATTTCGAGTCTTACAGAACTGAATGAAACGCACATCATCGTCATGGAAATGTTTGCGCGCATCCAGCAACATATATTTATATGACCACATAAAGTCACGGGGTGGCGAGATAAAATGGCCAGAAGATGAACAGCTGGTGGCGCAAACAACCCAGCCACTCGTGGTGAACGAAATGAGAAAGGGCACTGTCCAGTAAAAACAGGCTATATTTAGCACGGCCCTGGGCAAGGACCATTTGTAATTACTGTATCATCAACCCATTCACTCTCACTCTCTCTCTCTCTCTCAGACTACTAGAAATGACCGTACAATATACTCGTAACTTTCTCTCACTCTCTCTCTCTCTGTCTGTGTCTATCTGTCTGTCTGTCTCTGTCTATCTGTCTGTTTGTCTGTCTCTCTCAGACTACGATAAATTACCTTACGCACTGCCGACAAAGCTTACATATTATACAGCACACTCGTAACTCTCTCTCTGGGTGGTATCGAGAGTTGCCACCTATCCTATTTCCCATAAAAATTTCAGCCACCTACTCCTTGTGATGCGGTTTTGGTACACCTTTGAAAATCGCGCTCATTTGAGGCCTATCGCTTTCGACTCCATCAAGTCCCAAGTGAGGCCTATTGCTCTCCTCGGGTTAAATAATCCTAATGACAATAGAATATTCTGGTCAGCTCTTAATACTTTCAATAATAACTTTAACATATCATCACCCATTCCCTCACTAAAATCTTCTGAATGTAACACCATAAATGACCTTCGTGGTAAAGAGAACATCCTTGCCAGTACATTTGCCAGAAATTCTACGTTAGAAGAAGTCAGCCAGAACGTATCCATACTAAAATTTGACTCTCCAGAAATATCCCAACTTAAAATAAAGACCAGATAAGTAAAATCCATCCTGGATAATTTGGCAACCAACAAAGCTCCAGGTCCAGACGGAATTCCTCCAACTGCTTTGAAAAAGTGCTCCCCAGAACTTGCCTTTGTCCTAGCTAAATTATTCAGATTACTCATACATACTTCTTCATTCCCTAACTCGTAGAAAGAAGCCAATATCCACCCAGTTCCAAAGCGAGGAAGTTCCTCTGACCCCTCTGATTACAGACCAATAGCTATCACAACTTCCCTTGGTTAATGTATTTGAAATTGTAATTAATAAGCACATTGTTAAACATCTTGAATCCAACAACTTAATTAGTGATAGACAGTATGGTTTTCGTCACGAAAGATCCTTTGTTGATATACCCAATCTCCTGACTCATACCATCCATCTGTTAACTGACCAACATGGAGAAGCTCATGCAATAGCCCTTGATATTTCAAAAGCTTTTGACAAAGCGTGGCACCGTTCCCTGCTATCCAGACTCCCTTGCTATGGCCAATCATCTTTTGTTCCTCTGATTTCCTCATATCGTAGCGACAGTAGATAGGAGTAAAAGTAGATGATGTATATTCCAATTTCCACTCGATTAATGCGGCGTGTCACAAGGATCAATTCTGGCTCCAACCCTATTCCTAATTCATATTAATGAACTTCTGACACCCATAATCACAGTCACTCATATGCAGATGAACAATCCACAGTTTATTCACGCCTAGACACTCATTAGTATCTCTAACTCACAACTCAGTACAGCAGTCTCCATAAATCAAGACTTATTTAAGATCATGGAAAGGGAACAAAATAACATTATATCATTTAATGACAGGAAAACCAAATACATACAGTTTATTAATGGACATACATTGCCTGATTCCTATTTTACCTTCAATGGTACTATTACTCCTATCTCTAAACGTATTGAAACTCTCGATGATTCACTTGACAGTGCCCTCAGCTGGACCTTTCATGTTAGATCACTTGCTAAAACCACTTAAAAGAAACTTGGATTATTATACAGAGTCCATAACTTCTTCACTGACGAGCAGTTGGCTATAATTTATATGAGTCATTTGCACTCTCACCTTGAATATTGCTTGCCTTTGTGGAATGGATGTGGAAAGGTCGCACTAAAACAACTAGACAAAATTCAGAACAAAGATATTACAATTATAAATAACCCTTCTATTACCAATGGATTATCTCCCTTACAGATAAGAAGGAATATTGTCTCCCTTGCATTACTACACAGATACATTTATTGCAAATGCTCGGACGAACTTGCATCCATTGTGCCACCTCTCCAAGCCTTCCCGCGCGCTGCACGGACCCCTAGTAGTGCTCTGGACTGTCACACTGCCATATTGCAGAACTTCTGCCTATCAGAATTCTTTTATTCTCAGAACTGCATCTCTTGGGAATTTGTTTCCCCAGAATAGGTTTCCCCCAAACTTCAACCTATGACTGTTCAAGTCCAACTATTACAAATTGTTTTTGAATGGAGGACACCTGTAATCAGGTGTATGGATCATTTTTTCATTCATTTTTTTCCTTCCTCTTTTGTTATTGTAAGAATATTATATATATATA
>JAGKTI010012555.1:13515-24459 GCA_018397915.1 Birgus latro
CTCACCATCCACTCACTCGATGTAGTGCTGCTCTCGGGTGTCTGTCCTTTCCTCTCCTCTATCCTTCAATCCTCTTCTGTCTTTCTTTCCTTCATTCTTTCCTTGTCCTTCTGCCTACGGGTGACTTTACACTCCCTCTTCTGCCTTTCTTTCCTTCATTCTTTCCTCGTCCTTCTGCCTGTGGGTGACTCTACACTGAGTGGCAAGCCAAATGGTTTCCTGTTCACCAGGAAACCATTTACTATGCTGGGTGGTAATCATATAGCCAAATTTTGGCGCCTGGTGGTCTAGTTGGTAATTACGGCGCTCCAATCGGATTGAGCCGGTGAAGGTTTATATCCAAGGGATGGTTGGGGTTTATTGCTCACGTAATGCCACTCAGGGATGAGTGAGGTTGGTCACTCTCATCTTAAATGTCAGGACCAACTTGCTTAGCCACGGGCTCCTACGCTCCTCTGTGGGGCGACATAGGATTGGATAATGGATGGATGGATGGATGGATATATATATATACAGTATATATATATATATATATATAACCAGACAAGGGGGTGATGTGGAGCCCGCTATGGTGCTCTCACTAAATGGGTGGAGATACGCAGAAGAAGCGGTCATTCGGGAACCAAACACTTCCCCATGCCTCGCTATGGAGAGGCCCTGTCTACAGCAAGGGAACATCAGTTCACTGCACGGGATGGCCCTGCAAGAACAGTTGCTTGCATGTGACTGATTGATCTGTTCAGCCAGACAGACCGGAATTACCCAATAATAACAAGAACCATACTTCCCTTTGTCTTTCACAAGTCCATTTATAATAAGAAGCTTTGGCTAAAAGACAGGTAACACAAGGAGAAATAGAGAACATATGAAAATTTCGAATTATGATGGCGACGGTGAGAGGCGATATCTTAAAGTTTGCAGCAGCAGCATTACAGCCTTTAACACCGTGAATCCGGTGACGTACATTTAGGTTTATTCGTCCCGCCATATATATATATATATATATATATATACATATATTTAAATGGAAGAAGGAAGCAAAAGCTAGAAACTCGCAGACTGTTCCCTCCGAGAAAACATAAAAAACAAGATAACAGAGAGCCAAATTCAAGAGCCGTTTACTTCGAGATGCCTGGACATATCGCATTTAAACGACTAAAGGTCATAGGCAGTAAGAAGTACAGACAGAGGAAGACAGTTTCCAGAGCTATCCTGTTGCATATATGAAAGACTGGCAGTAGCGGTTAACTCTTGCATTAGAGATGGACAGAAAAGGGATGAGAGTTTGCTGCTAGACGGGTGTTACGAGCTGGCCTTAGTCCTGAAGGAATACAAACAGACAGTTCAGAGTAGCAGTGATTATCGGAGTGGCGAAAGAAAAGAGATAAAGATGCAACAGTGCAACAAAAACAGACGTTGAATGGAGCCAGTAAGAGGAGGAGAGTTAATGAGACGAAATGCCTTTGACTCCACCTTGTTGAGAAGAGCTGTACAGTATGTTAGGAGCCTCCCCACACAAGAGTTGTACTCTACACAGGGGCGAATAAAACCCCTGTAAAAAGTCAACATCAGTGGAGGGGTAAGGAAGACACGGAGTCGGCTTAGCACACCTATCTCGTGGAAGCAGATTTTACAAGAGAGGTACTACGATCTTTCCAAGATAAATCCCGAGAAAATGAAATCCCAAGTATATTGAAACACAATGGAGGATTAAGTTGGATATTGTTAAAACTTAGAGGGTTTTCTTGGGGTAGATTTTGACAAGTCGAAATATGTAAGAACTGAGTTTATAAGACATGAAAAACAACAACATTACTTTTTACAATCTAACTATTTTACGCAGCTCAGGAGAGTTTTCAGACTACAGGAGTTAGATACAGCCATCGTTATTTCCATTACTACAAACAAACAGTCCTCCAGAGGCTGAATAAAACTGTCTGGTGGTAACAAGTATAAGATACAAAATACACCCTCGGACTGAAGGGGATAACAGGGGAGAGTTGCTACCACCCACACATGCACTCCTACGTTTACCACCACTTGACCCACTGCCATTCCCACCGCCAGTGCAGTCCACCCCACCTGAAAACTCATAAAAGCGGTGTAATTAAAAAGCGTTTGGTTAATGAGGCTTTAAAGAACATCAAAGGCAGTATTTCGCTGTAATTGCCATCGAGATATAGTAGACCTTAATTTTATTAAGCTGGTTTATAGTAAGAATAAATATAGAAACGGTATGACATGCATCATTAATATTACTTCTGCAAAAGAAAGTGTTCTGTCTTCTTCAGTAAATTGCTGAATATACAAAATCAGTATAATAGCTATTATTATTAGTGGTTTAAAAATGACTCCGCTCCTCATTACTACAATGATATTTCCGTCGAATGATCTTCTCATATGGGGTGAACACAGTCTTTGTCAATTTTAGCCCACATCGAGGTTCAAAAATCCACCAGTAATATTCAGTAAAATTTACTGTAGCTGAACTGATGATATTATCAGTGTGCACACAGTTGCTTGTTGACTGAATACCACCGAACCCAAATGTCTCACCTGGCTCCCTCTTAACCCGGTTACCATATCTATAATTTCAAAAGCCAGTTATTCACACATTCTCTCTCTCTCTCTCTCTCTCTCTCTCTCTCTCTCTCTGACACACACACACACACACACACACACACACTCTACTGTTCGTGCAATCATACACCGGGTGTCTATGAACCGTCCCATGGGGTGAGAGACGCTCACGGCCTTCTTCACAAGTATTTCGAAAAAAAATATATATATATATAATTATCGCAGCCATAAATATAATAACTCTTCCAAGTCCCAAGTTATATACCTGTTACATACTGGACGATAATAATCTAGTCGCTAAATGTTCAGTGAGCTAAAAGCATGTATCTTCTTTTGAAGTTATGGATAAAAGCAAAATGATGTCCTTGCATGAACTGTAAGAAAGTTTTGGGTAAACACTGACTCTTCCTTAAGAGCTGCATACTCTCTCTCTATGACTTGTTGAAAATTGATAGATTATCATTCTTCAGATAAACCAGGATCTGACAGACCCGGTCGATTATTTTGTTAGATGTTATAGTTCAGTAACTTACAGATGCCTAGGATCCCTATCCCTCTTAACAGCTTCCTAACATTTTGTGCCCGTGCAGGGTGAAGGGGTTACTTCCGTGTCTCTCTATATTTTTGCATTACATCACTCAGAATTGCATGTCAGGTCTGTGAGACCCAGGTCAATATGTAGAGTTAAGTGAATCAAAATTTATTTGCATAATTTTGTAAGTGATAAGACCTAATACATTGTAGGATATTTTGGAATTCATTATATGAAACAAGTGTGACACTACAGCATTTTTATTATGCTAGGTCTGACAGACCCAGGTGTAGGCCTACCTGACCTGTATGCAAAACTGCAGGTTTACCTGAGGAGGGTTAAAGAAAATCGGTATCTCTTTCTAATGAACACATCCAGTAACACTTGACACTCCCCATTACTATCGTTCCCTCCCATTTCCAGCCACCTGAGCGCTGCTGCTGCCCCATCTGATTATTATTTTCAATACTCATTCACCTCCCATACGGTCACTCCAGCATGTTATTCCTTCATCTGTGATAGAGTTATTGACTTCAGTACTAGGTCGGCAACTGTAGGCATTAGTCTGTCAGCACCAGACCAACACTGTAAAGCTGTAAAATCCCAGCACTTGGCCAGCAATGCCAGGAGGCCAGTGTCAGAACCAAGTGAAGTCCAAAACCAGACTGCCAAATCACATTCTGGAAAAATACCCTTTCTTTTACCTAGATATGCCTACTTGCAACCCAGCACTTTAATTATGATTTCGGCCACTTGTTTACATTCAACAGAGCGATAAAGGTAACCCAACCTGAGCAAAATACATTAAAACATGCTTTTTATGGCTATTCAAAATAATTATCGAAGAAAATACTTACATGCCTACGAAGAATACAAATACAATAGAAGAAAAAAAATGAAGAACACGGTGACAGTAGCGCGGCGAAGCAAGAATCTTTAACACCAATTATTTTGTGAGGATATAATCTGAAACGACTAAGTCCAAATGTGAGTCCAGGAATTCATGGGGACTGGCGTCAGGAAGGTGTCGTTTGAGGATTGATATGGGGTGGGGGAGAGGCACTGATATGGGACTACAAGGAAACCCAGCTCTATGGGGTGGGTTGTGTTGGATTTCATTTAAAAAAAACTTTTTTTTTCTTTTCTTCTCATTGCCACTCATTTGTTCCTATGTCCTCCCGTATGAGCCTGTTTGTTTTTATACCATTGCTTTGTTGCGACAGTAATAGATGTTTAACCCTGTATCTGCCATTTCATTCACATCATAGTACTGTTATATAACTCACACTAAACTGTACATCACCACACAATACGATATTATTTATCACCGTATTGCACCACTCTGCACTACATCACTCAACACTTCACCAAATCACAAATCACGGCGTTACACCAAATAACATCACACTGCACCACACCATAATATAGCCACAATATAGGCATAATATATCACACCACACTTTTCAGCGTCATATAGCATGGCATCATAAATAGGTCTTTAAAGAAATACCCCACACTTCACCACATCAAACTGCATCACATCACACTATATCCTGCTACATAAGAAAACACTACCCTGCACTACTGTTATTACACTGTACTACATCATTCCATGCTTCACCACATCATACAGCATTACATCACACACTATCCCACCACATTATATCACACAGCACCAAACCAATGTCATTAAATTACACCACACCATACCATTCTACAAGACACCATAACATACCACTTAGCACCACACTACAGTGAGGTATGTGACCGAGATGCGAGGAAGCATAGGCTATAGGAATTAGAGGAGTGGAAATGCATGGTTGTGAGAGGTGAGGGAGTGGACGGCTGTAAGAGGTGATGGAGTCGGTGGTTGGGAAAGATGAGGGCGTGGGTGGTTGTGAGAGGTAAGAGAGTGGGTGGCTTTGAGAGAGGGAATGGGTAGTTGTGAAAGGTGTGGGGATGAGTGGTTGTGAGAGGTGAGGGAGTGGATGGCTGTGAGAGGTGAGAGGGTGGATGGCTGTGAGAGGTGAGGGGGTGGATGGCTGTGAGAGGGGAAAGTAGAAAGGCTCCCTCGGCTGACTTATAGGGTTGTTGTTGCTGAGTAACCCCGGTCTGTTTGGCTAAGCAGGCCCATCAACCACCGGCAAGCAACAGCTCCTGCAGGGCCATCCCGTGCAGTGAACTTAAGTTCTTCTGCAGTGGACAGAGCTTCGCAACAGCGAGGTGTGGGGAAGTGTGTGGAGGTTTGGTTCCTGGGTGGACACCACATTTGCGCCTGTCCACTCAGTTCTCAATTAACAGCAGCATCATAGAGGACTGCATATCATCCAGATATCTAGTTATATGGTTATCACCCAGCAATGTAAATTGTTTCCTGATTTACAGGAAACTTTTAGGCTTTTTAATCGGTGTAAAGTCACCTGGAGTGGAAAGAAGAGTAATAAAAAGTGACAGGAAGGATGGGAAAAAATTGGAAGAGAGGATGGCTGACACGGAAAAAAGGGCGATAAAGGCAGCCCTACATCAAGTGAGTGGATGATTGTCGCTACCACCTACCACCATGCTAAAAAAGGCAATGGTAAAAAGGAAATGGAGTGCATCATGTAGGTAAGAAACTTGTCCAGCAATAGTTTTTTTTTTTTATGTGACCAACTCTGGGTACAGGCTTTACAGCCCGTTACCAAGGCCCAGTAGTCCTCCTACATCTCCTCCACCTCCACATGTCACCACTTCGGCGCTATCACCTACCGTCCATGCTGAATACACGCTAGGGCTGTCTTGTACAGGACTGGTGTCTTGGTATTAGCGGGGGTATTTTTACAACACGTCGGCGGGTCGTCTGGTAGATCAATAAAGTCTGCTTTAAAGTAATTCAAATCCTTAAACTGTTCCCTGCCCCAGCTAGGATTCGAACCTGGATCCACTAGGACTGCAAGCCAACTCTCTACCGATTCCGCTACCATCTCCCGCAGTTAGTCGCCGACACACATAATCTGTCTCCTAGATGTGTGTGTGTGTGTGTGTGTGTGTGTGTGTGTGTGTGTGTGTGTGTGTGTGTGTGTGCGTGCGTGCGTGCGTGTTCGCGCGCGAAATTTACGAAGCCGACCAACTGTAAATTTGCAGGTGAGCTGACGGTACCAGTTAACCGTAGAGGGTGTGCGGAATATATTCCGGTTAGTACGTCAACATTTGTAACACTTCCATGCTGGTGAAGGAGAAAATTACCAAGAAAGTTAAGGGTTTGGGAAAGAACGAGTATACTGCCAGTTTCGAGAACAAGAGGAGCAACAACAAACAAATGAGTTCCCCCCTCCTCCCTCCCTCCCCCCGTACAGGCCCACCCAACCGGCAATATTTTTGTGTCGCTGCTAATTGTTAACTTTGCCGAAAAAATGTAACTGAAAAGTAATATTTTTGTTCACAGTTTCCATTATAATCGAGACGCACCGCACTGACAGGGACGACCCAATGCTGACAAACGTTTGCATATATGAGACGTAGCGCCAAAAACATCCCAAACACAACCTTATGGACATGTTGGAAAATGTGTGTTCATTGAAATCAACCAATATTTTGCTCTACATCCTCTGCACAGTACTTCTTCGTGACTAGCACCATATTCTAATTTTAATCTATCCTAGCTCAGCATTCAAAATGGAAAGGGGGTAAATTTAGGCTAAGGTTTAGTAAAAAAGTATGGCTATTGTGATAAATTATGTTGCATACTAGTTATTGTGACCACTCTTTTCTCACTATCAGTTTGTGGATAAGTTTTTCTAACATATTACCCTGGAAAATAAATGACTGTTTAATGGCAGTATTAAAAAAAAGGGGGGGGGGGGGCTTAGAAGGCTTATTTCCACCGCACGTAGACACAGTGTTTCCTGTATATACTGCAGGTATTGTAAGCAGTAATCATTAAGTATAAAAATAAAATGCTTTTAGAGTTAAGTATATCTCCAAAGAAAGCAAACCCAAATGTATTTCCTCAATTAAATACGACACTAACGAAAATACAGTTTATTTTCAACACAAATTTAAAATATCGTGCGCTTCAGGCTTCCCTCATGTACAGTGTATTTCTCATCGGTTTTCAGAGGTTATTGTGCGTCGCCAAGGGACTTCAAGTGGGTCGTGAGGTGACTGAAAATTGCTTTAATATAAGCAAGAAGGTCACAAACTAGCGATGGTGTGGAGAATGTGTGTAGCGTGTAATGTCATTAAACCTAGTTAATATTATGAAACTACAAGGTAACATGTTGTAATGAACCTGACCATTGTATTGTATTCAGAGTGCTGGTTTTGGGATGGGCTTAGCTATGTGACGTGGAAGTGAGCTTTTATATTGAGGGAGGCAAGTAATTCAACAATGAAGGCAATTAAACTGTGTATTGTATCGAGGTGATAGCATAAAATAAAAAACAAACGAGACGAACAGTTTTCTTAGGAGGGTCTGAGGGAATGCCCCCACATTTTTTTTTTAAATCCTACCATCAGATCGTACATTTTGAAATGGCCCCTATGGGTTGTTCTTGGTACTGTTGCCTAACCCCGAACAGTCCGGTCCAGCAGCCCCGTAAACAAAGACATACAACTGCATCTGTGGAGCGGTCCTACATGTACAGTGCTGTAAGTACAACGTGTAAGGATCCAGTGCTCCCTTGTGGCAAACAGTGCCCCACCAGGGTCGGACCAGAGTCCTTCCTATGGCAAGATGCAAGGAAATATGAGGTTTGGCTCCAGGGTGGACGCTGCCGCTGCTCTACCCAGAGTGCATCTCGCCACCACAAGTTGGCCCCTCACCAGCGCCTGACGCCGAAGGGTAAAAATGGACAATTATAATGTTTTAAAAAAATTAAAAAATGGTAATCATCTGTGTTATTATTTATACTGCTATTTGATTTGTGTGAAATATGTCAAAATCAGTGCAACATCAGTATCTATACTGCCACGGAAGAAATGTTAGAGAAGCTACGTAACTGCCCCTCTCTTGTTACCAAGAACTGTTCTTCTGTGCTTAAAAACTGGCTAGGTAAATTCTTTCTTCATTGTCTGTCGACTTGTACCTTTCCTTCTTGCCGGAAGCTAGCTCTCATTCAGTCTGTCCCAAAGAAGGGTGACCATTCACAGCCCTCTAATTATCGCCCAATTCCTTTAACATCCTCTGCTTCTAAAGTTTTCAAATCTGTAAAAAAAAAAAAAATCCTATTATAGCCTTTTCACTCGCCGTATGGGTTCCGCCAATGAAGCTCTACTGGCGATCTCTTCACCTTCCTTTCAGACCCCTGGTGATCCTAATATAGGGACTTTGAAGAAAGCTTTGCTGTAGCACTTGACATCTCAAAGGATTTCGCCAGAGTTTGGTATAAATCTTTAGTTTCCAAACTGCTGTTTCTATCCTTCTATATATGCCCTCACCTATTGCTTCCTTTCTGGTCGTTTTACTTGTATAGCTGCTGTTGTAGACGGCAACCATTCTCCTAGAGGTATCAGTACTGGTGTCCCTCAGGGTTTTGTCCTCTCACCAACTCCATTTTATTCATTAATGTTCCTCTGAGCTGCACATCTAACCCTATCCACTCGTACGCCAATGACTCAACCCTTTACCTTTTCATTTCCTTCTAACAGCGTCCATCACGGGAATTACTTCAGCGTACACGCACTAATGCTGTCACACCTAATTTCCGGCTTGGCTGTTATCTCTGTTTAGAGCAAAAGCACTCTTGTTGTTTTTAAAGCATCAAAAACTCATTTCTTACCTCTTTCGACTCGCCAAAATTTTCCTCAGGGGTATCTTTTAATATTCAACAATATGCCACTCAATCCTGCGTCTTCTCTCAAAATTCTTGGGATTTCATCCTCTCGGGGTTTTTCATGAAAAGTTCATATTACCTCTCTTGGAAAATCTGCTTCCAACACATTAGGTGTGTTAAGCCAACTCCGTGCCTTCTTTGCCCTTGCACAGCTGATGACTTTATACAGGAATCTTGTTCACTCATGTATGGCATACAGCTCTCCCTTGTGCGTCTGGTGGTGGGGGGGAGCGGGACCTTCCCACAGTTCTTTTTGAGAGGGTGGACTAGAAGGCTTTTCATTTCATTTACTCTCCTCGCCTTACTAATCTCAGCCTCTTTCTTTCATCGCTGTACTGTTGCATTTTTATCTCTGTATGATCACTACTTCAATGGTCGCTGCTCTTCTGAACTATCTGTTTGCGTTCCTCTGACATTACGTCGGGCGTGTAGCACCCGTCTGGCAGCAAATCCTCACTCCTTTTCTGTGAACCTCTGTAATGCAAGAGTTAACCGATGCTCACAGTTCTTCATGTATGCAGCGTATCAGCTGTGGAACTGTCGTCTCTGTATTTCTTTCGCCTATGACCTCCAGCCTTTTAAGCGCAGTGAGTCCAGACATCTCGAAATGAACAGATCTTGAATTTGGCTTCTCTCCGACAAGGAGAGTATGTTTTCACTCCTGTTTGTTTATTTGTTAGTTTGTCTGTTAGAAGGATTACTCAAAAACTGAAAGAAAGTTTTGGACCAAATTTGGTGTGTAAACTGGCCATGTCCCATGGAACAATCGAATAATTTTGGGGACTGATCAGGAACGTATTACAGATTCTGGACTCGGAAAACGCTTTATGTGAAACCCTAATCGATGATGAGAAAACCTAACCCATTATGAAGAGTGGTTTGGAATTTACGTTACCCTTGTCGGAGAGATGCACTCCATTGAGTGACCCTCTAGTTATTTTTTTTTCGCTGGAGGGAACAACCTTGCGAGCTTTTAGCCTTTGGTTTCTTCTTCCTTGCATTGGAAAAATGACCAGAAGATCACTCATAACTCTGTGATATGTTTAATTTCATCACACTGCATTTTCACTGACTAGCTCAATTTTGTTTAAGTACTTGGGCAGTATGATCAGTAAGGATGGAAGTTTAGAGGGTGAAGTGCTTGAAAGAGTACAACAGGGACGAAAGGTTGCAGTTCCTTGAAAGCAGTGATAAGAAACAGGGAATTGAGAGTGGAATTGAAAAAGTTACTGGATGACAGATTGTGATACCAACTCTAACGTATGGAAGTGAAGCTTGGACCATGTTGGAAGGACAGAAGTCAAGAGTGAGAGCAGTGAAAATGAGTTATTTGAGAGGAGCATGTGGAGTTACATGCAGTGACAGACTGACAAATGAGGAAGTGAAGGAGCGTTGTGGTGTGGATATGGATGTGATAGGATGCGATAGGAGAAACACACTAGGTAGTTTGGCCATGTGGAGAGGATAGAGAGTGAGAGACTGACGAGTACAGTGTATGTGAGTGAGGTGGAGGAGGGGAGACGGAGGAGGAGGCCAAGGATGAGATGGAGAAATGGAGTGGAGAGGTATGTGAAAGAGGGGTTATTATTATTTTTTTTTTTAAAGATTCGCCACACTGGTGTGGCACGGGCTCGGGGTGGAGAGCCCGTCAGAGGATGGCAGTAAATAAACAAGGGGGCGTCCTCTGCATGGCGACAGAGGACGCTGGCGTGGGGGGGGCAGAGCCCATCCCCCCATAATAACAAGGGGGGGACAGAGGACGCTGTCGTGGGGCGGGCAGAGCCCATTCCCCGGACAAATAGGGGGGGGGGGGCTATGAGCTAGGAACAGGGCAGTGAAATGACGGGGGACTAGGCGACATGAAGGCGATTTGTTTGTGGCCACCCCCTACGGGATTAAGGAGTCTGGCAATAGATAGATAGATAGACTAACGTTAAAGCTCCTCGGCATTAGTATGAGTAAGCTATAAAAATGGCTATTTTATCTAAGTAAAAAATACATACATACATATAAATAAAT
>JAGKTI010012556.1:0-13957 GCA_018397915.1 Birgus latro
CACACACTCTCACACACACACACACACTCACTCACTCACTCACTCACTCACTCACTCACTCACTCACTCACACACACACACACACACACACACACACACACACACACTCGGGACTTGGCAGAGGCTAGACGTCCCGCTCCGCTCCTCCAAGCTAAATCTGCTCCAAATGGCCATACCTATAAAGTATCTTTTTATGAGTCAAGCTCTGTACTAGGTCCAACTAAATATTGTTCTAATATAAAAGAGAAAGTTTAAGTAAAAAGTGTTGTTCCAAAAACAGAATACAACAAATAGTGAAGATACGCTGAACAAGCGAATCAGCAGTTTAGTGTTTTGTCTACGGCATACAGGAATGCAGCTGTAAGTACATTCTTTCTCATAGTACCAGAAGATGAGCACATGTTTAGTATAGTAAATATGGAAGGAGTTAAGAAAAGGGATAAAGGTAGAAAGCAGGATGATGATTTCTACCCGGAACTGGTGGAAATGAAGACATACAATAAGTTGGTAGAACGAGTGAACAGATTAGAGAAGGCATTTCAGAGTGAAATGGAAGAAATAAAAAAGCAGTTGCACATGCAGAAGGAGGAAAATGAAAAATTAGTAAAGGAAGTTAACAGGAAAGACACAACAATAGATGAGCTTTTAGTTGAGGTTGGTACACTCAGAAGAAAGATTAGTGAAATGGCAAGCACAGTTGTCAACCATGAGAGTATTATGGAAGAGTTCAGAAATGATAGAGAGACAATTAGGCAGGCTAGCACTCTGATAAATCATAGCAGTGATATTGAGGAGAAGATAACCTAGGTGAATGAATCAATGCAAAGCTACGAAAATGATGTGGAAACCACGTATGCTGAAATGGTGAAAGTAAAGAATGACTTAGAAGCAAAAGTCGAAGAAAAGAGTATTAAAAAGAAAGTAAAGAAAGTAATCCAAAACAATCCATTACTGGTAAAAGATTCAGCAGACATCAACAAATCTACAGTAATGAATGGTATTGAGCAGAAGAAATAAAAAATAAGATCTCGAGAGACAAAAAGGAAATGGCAAATGTAATGAAAATATTGAAGGAAGTATCAGAGGAAATCTGTAGTAAAGACACAGAGGAACACAAAAGGCTAGGGAAATACGAGAGAAGAAAATCAAGGCCCCTGAAAGTAACCTTCCAGAGTGTAAACACTTTGGTGGAAATACTGAAAAATGCAAACAAACGTATGGAAAAGAGGATTTCATATATGTATGGATAAAAAGATGCTTAACTCAAGAGGAAATGGGTTTACTAGAAGAGAAGAGGGAGGGGGCAAAAACAAAGAACGAGGGAAGATTAGTGGAAGAGAAAAACACATTTTTTTTTTAACAAAGTAATTGGATTGCAGGTATGAAAATGGTACATAAACAGGGGAGAATAAAAAGGAGAAAGGTAGTACCCCCAAGTCATGACAAGTATGTAAACAAGATGATAAAGAGTATGGACTCAAATGTAGATGGAATGATATCTAAATTACTAGAGATGAATGATTATATTTAAGAAAAGGAACCACATATTGTCTGCCTATCTGAAACAAAATTAACATCAAGGATATCAAACGATACAGTAAACCTAGAGGAATAAAAAGAGGAGGAATTATGATATTAACAAAGAAAAATCTGCAAGTCAAAGAAATAGAACTAGATACACTCTCACAGGTAGAACTGATCGCAGTAGAGATTAATACATCTGAAGGGAAAATAATTGTGGCAAATCTATACATGCCACCCAGATCTAATATTTGGGAAAAAGTGAATATGAAGATCTGGCAGAGAGTACAATTCAAAGTTACATAGAATGGAGGAGAAATCTGAAAGAATTATAATATCTGGAGATTTCAGTACAAATATAAATTGCAATACTCTAGATATAAAAAGCCAGGAAAGCTGTTGGGACCAAAACCTCCTGGACCTTGTGCAGGAGTTTTTCCTAAAACATCATGTAAAAGAAAGCACCAGAAAAAGAGGACTAGATGTACCATCAGTACTAGATCTTATATTTACTAGGCAAGAAAATGATATTATATATCACCCTTCACTCGGCAAAAGCGACCATGCAGTATTAAACTGCAACTTCAGGATTGCATATGACATAGTTAACACAATGAAAGCAACAAAAAGAGTCTTAACCAAAGAAAGGGAAACTACCATGACCTAAAGAAATACTTATTAGATATAGATTGGGAAAAAGAGCTTCGAGGACAAGATTTCAATGTTGTGTATAGAAATTCTGTGAACTTTATGAAATAGGAGTCCAAAATTACATCCCTTGGCACAAAGAAGCAGAAGTGACAATAAAAAAATGGTTTAATAAACAATGTAAAAAATCAAAGGAAAAAAGAGTCTTGTGGAATAGATACAGAAGACACAACAGTGAGAGGGCATTTAACAGCTATAAATAGAAGAAACGAATACACAAGAATAAGGAGAAAAGCCCAAAAACAGTTTGAGGAGGACATCATTAACTCGAGGAATCCCATCGACGTATGGGTATGTCACAATGTTTTGTCACAGCTACACCCATCGACGTATGGGTACGTTGTGCAATTGCAAGGGTCATAATTTGCACAATTTTCAAGTTTCATGGGTGATTTTTGAAAGGCATATGTGGGAGACCTTCTTCTACCTGCTGTCAAGTGGGGGATACTGCATGGCCCCATCTAACCACCCTCCCCCCCAACACTGGGCAATTCACCTGTTAGCAGTTAGCTGGCCAGTAAAGGTATGTTGCCCCACGGTCTCTCCAATGACGAAATTCATGGTGAGAGTGATTCCTGAGGTGGAGGATAAAGAAATAAAGAAGCTAGAGCAAGAAACAAACAGAAGTGATGAGGTGGTAATGTCATAAAGGAAGGTGCCATATGTGGATGTGTTTGGTGACTGAACAATGCTTCTATTGCCTATATAAATGTGTGAAAACCAATATAGTCTGTTACTACACATAAATTCGTACCAAATACATAGATAAATATGTAACTGAAAGTGCCTTGAATTAGTTAACCCTTCCATAGTTCGTTTTTTTTTAGCCAGGTACCCTGAAAAAGAAGGAAAACGTAAGGTTGCATGACACCTGTACCAACAGTTTTAAGCAGTTTCGCGATTTCTCCGTGTATTTTCGATGTTTGTCACCAGAAACGAAGGTTTGAGTCAATAAAAAAAAAAATCCAAAAATGGTCGGGATTTTGAGGTATAGTAGGTTGGAAATCGGTCGGGATGTGATGGGTTAACAAAAGTAGTGATCATCCGAGCTGTTTTACAGCTACATCCAAAGCAAACCTAAAGTAAAATACAAATTAAAATCCATTACGGATTACAAGAGAAAGATATTTGTGAAGCACTAAATAAGAATTTCCAATCAGTTTTTACAGAAGAAATGCCCAAACTTTTTTCAGATATACAAATATCAGAAAAAGAAATACAGGAGGAGTTAAGTAAATTAGACAAAGGGAAAGCAAATGGTCCAGACGAAATTTCATGTTGGGTGCTACAGGAATGTCCAAAGGAGTTAAGTAGACCATTACATTTAATATTTAAGGAATCCTTGGAAGAAAACAAACACTGTCCCTTTATTCAAGAAAGGGAATAGACAAAATCCACTCAGCTACCGACCGGTATCATTAACCAGTGTTGTAAGACATTGGAAAAGCTGAAAAGAAAAGTTTGGGTAAACCATCTTGAAGAACACAATACGATAACAGAAAGGCAGTTTGGTTTCAGAAAGGGAAAATCATGTGTTACTAATCTATTAAGCTACTATGACAGAGTTGCAGAAACACTACAAAAAAAGAGAAGGATGGATGGACAGTATTTATCTAGATTTCAAGAAAGCATTTGACAGAGTACTGCACCAAAGACTCTTATGGAAACTGTACCATCAAGGAGGAATCCGAGGCAAACTGTACTGTTGGGTGCAAGATTTTCTCAGGAAAAGGGAAATGAGAACAGTACTAAGAGGAAACTACTCATCATGGAGGGAAGTGACTAGCGAAGTTCCACAGGGCTCAGTGTTGGCACCAGTTATGTTTTTAGTGTACATAAATGACATAGCTAGTAATATTGGAAATGAAAGCTATTTAAATATGTTTGCGGATGATGCAAAAATACAATGGAGAATTACTAACACAGACTCTTGTAAAGAACTACAAGAAGAATTAAATAAACTTCATGAATGGAGTAATAAATGGCAAATGGAATTCAATGTGGACAAGTGTCATGTAATCAAGTTTGGTAAAACTGGGAAATGACCAGATTGGGATTATAAGCTAGGAAGTAAAACTCTTCACATATCAGAAAGAGAGGACTTAGGTGTGATTATCAATAACAGACTATCTCCAGCTGACCACATAAATGAGAAGGTACGGAACATGTATACACTACTGTACTTGCAAATATGAGAATAGCGTTCACATGCATAAATGAAGACATGCTGAGGAAGATAGTAACATCCTTTATCAGACCAACCCTGGAGTATACATCAGTAGTCTGGAACCCCCATCTCAAGAAACAGATAAGATTGAAAAAGTTCAAATGGCTGCTACAAGATGGTTACCAAGCTTAGGGATCTAAGCTATGAAGAAAGGCTAGAAAAACTGAATCTGCCAACACTACAGGAGAGAAGGAAAAGAGGAGACATGATTATGCTATATAAATGCATATCAGAGAAGGAGAAAATAGACATAAAGGAATATATAACCTATGGGGAAGCATCAGCAAGAGGACACTGCAAAAGACTGCAAAAAAAGAGAGGTGATAAAGACGTAAGGAAATTTAGTTTCCCAAATAGGGCAATTGATCAATGGAATGCACAACTGAACAAAATAGTGTGTCCCAAAGCAATTCATAAATTTAAGGAGATGTATGATGATAATGATTTGGGACACGGGACACTGCGAGCTTGACTCATTCCTGCAAAGATACAATTAGGTAAGAACAATTAGGTAGGTAAGAACACACACACACACACACACACACACACACACACACACACACACACATGAGCAGCCAGAGCGATCGGACGTGTCTTAACAACCTCTGAATGAACTCTTCACACCTTAAGTAGATTTTAGGAATTATGTTTGTCCTGTCTCCTTCAGTACTGTCTAAAGGTTAAAGTATTGTAAGTTAATTAACCTACCAAAAATGTAAAGAGCTATTGTTGGTGAGTATACATGAATGTTGATAGGAATCTTGGTTTCAACTGTTATATTTAGTACTCTAACCAACCTCAAACATGGCCTGCAATGTGAACATTGAGGGACCGGAATTTTCAGGATTTGACAGTGAAACAAATGTGATGGATTTAGTCAAAAAGTTGATTATGAGGATTAGTGAACTAGAAAAGAAAGTGAAGGATCTAGTATCAAGAAACGCATCTGAAAATACTGAAAATACTATACAGAGTTTGATACAGGCCAATGAGACAGCGACCCAGGAGTTCGGGAAATATTGACTTAAGGAGAAAACTAGAAGAGAGCAGTAACAAAACGGAGAAAGTGAGTAGTGTGTTAGATGGCCAAAAGGCAAAGTGGGCACATGTGGAAGAAGAACAGAAAGAAGTTGTCAGCTTAAGGGAAATCATTCAGGAAGAAAGGGGAAAAATGGAAGAAAATGTAGTGAAAATATTGAAGAAGAAAGAGAAAATATTGAGAGAGACTGTAGAAAAGAACAGATGTGTGGTAATATTTGGAAACAGGAAGTAGGAAGAAAAGGTTATATCTGTGAGACTCAAGAGAGATTCGAATCAAGTGAGAAAAGTATTGGGCAAGATCGATCCCGAAGGAAACAAGTGGGAAAAAGAAATTGAGGAAGTAAGGAGGATAGGGCCATATAAGAAAGGGGAAGCAAGACCAATGAGAGTTAAGTTCTCATCAGAAAGTGTAGTAAATGATATACTTAAAGTGATCTGGAAACTAAGTAAAAAGGCATAAATGGAAAATAGTAAGAAAAGATTTGAATGAAGAAGAAAGTGAAATTTTAAAATCTTTGAAGCAACAAGTAAAGGAAACAAATGACAGGAGGATAGAGGAAGAATGTACAACTTTATTTTTTTGGGAGAGTGATGGATATGAAAATAAGGAAGTGGTATGGGAGGAATTAGAAGTGAAGGAAACAAGGGGGATGAATATGAATAAGAAAATGTGATAAAACCAGTGCAGTAAACCTAAATATCATGTATAGTAATGTAGATGGGTTAATATCTAAGAAAGGGGATGTTGAAGACTATATAAATGAAAGAAAACCTGAAATTGTTTGCTTGGTGGAGACTAAATGGCCCCGAGATGTTGATACAAAATTATTTGGATGGGACAATTATAATATTTGGAGGAAGGATCGAGAAAGTAAGTTTGTGGGAGGTACAATGATTTTAACCCGTATTGACCTAAGAGCAAAAAATATAGAAACTGAAAATACTATGAATGAACTTTTGGGAACTGAAATAGGGGACAGTTATAGAGAAGAAATAGATGTATTAGTATTTTATATGCCCCCCAAAACTAGGACATGGACAAAAGAAGATTAGGAACAGGTAATAAGAGAATCCATTATTAAACTAAAGATGTTAATTGAACAAAGAAATAGAGTAATAATAATGGGAGATTTTAACTGCAGAGAAGTTGATTGGGAAAGTATGGATGCATGGAACAATGAGTAATCATGGGGAAATAAATTGGTGGAACTGGTGATGGAAAACATGTTAACCCAATTAATTAAAGAAAATACAAGAATTAGGGGTGATAACGAACCATCACTCGACCTAGTATTCACAAAGGACCCGAGTGATGTGAGGAACATGGCCTACCAATGCCCCTTTAGTAAAAGTGATCATGTGGTTATTGAGACGGAAGTGGAGGGAATAAGCGAAGGAGAAAGAAATTAAAAACACAGAGAAAATACTGTAGATACAATTATGGAAAGGCAGACTTTGCTTCCCTAAGAAACTTTTTCCAAAATGTAAACTGGAGTAAAATGAATACGATCACAAATGTTGATGAAAAATATGAGTTTTTGATAGAAGCATATAATACAGGATTTAGTAAATATGTCCCCAGATTTATCGCAGCTATGGAAAGGAAGAAAAAGTGGTTTAACAACAGATGTAGAATGACACGTGGGGCAAGAAAAAAAGCATGGAATAAAGTGAGAAGAAGATATAGTGAAATGGCTTGGGAGTACAAGCAGGTAAGAAATGCATATGTAAGTGTGCGGAGAGAAGAAGAAAGGAAATACTAATTAGATACGGTAACTAAATGTAAAAAAGAACCAAAACTATTTTGTAGGTTTGTAAATGGTAAAATGAAAGTTAATGACATTATAATATGATTGAAGGATGGAGACGAAACTTAAGAAAGAGAAGAATTGTGTGAAATGATGAATAAGCTAAAGTCAGTCTATGTACTAAAGGAAGAATTTAAGGAGCCTGTAATGGAACCCAGGCTGACGGGAATGGCAGAAATTACAGTTGACGTGAATGAGGCGCTACAGCTGATGAGGGATTTGGATGTGACAAAAGCAATGGGACCAGATGATATGGCTGGATGGATTCTGAAAGAATGTGCAGACCAATTAGTGTGGCCAGTTTATGTTATCATCAAGACCTCGCTGGAACATGGAGTTACCTAAAGACTGGAAAAGAGCACGTATTGTGCCAATCTTCAAGGGAGGAGATAGGGAAGAGCCACCAGGTTACAGACCGGTATCATTTACTAGTATTGTTTGTAAAATCTGTGAGAAAATTATTAGAAAAAGATGGGTAAAGCATTTCGAAGAAAATGAAGTATTAACACCAAGACAGTTTGCTTTTAGGGAAGGAAGATCATGTGTTACTAACCTATTAAGTTTCTACAATAGGGTAATAGATGTCATACAAGAGAGAGAAGGATGGGCAGATCGTGTCTGTCTAGATCTCAAGAAAGCATTTGATAGGGTGCCCTATAGGAGACTGTTGTGGAAGTTGAAGACCTTTGGAGGGGTGCATGAGAAACTATTAAAGTGGATGGGAGATTATTTGAGGTGAAGGCAGGTGAGAACAGTTATAAGAGACAAGGCTTCACATTGGAGAAGTGTGGCTAGTGGAGTACCCCAGGGCTCTGTCTTAGCCCCAATAATGTTTCTGATATATGTACATGATTTGCCAGAGGGTTTGAATAGTTACATGTGTATGTTTGCAGATGATGCTAAAATCATGAAACATATTAAATGTAGTGATAGTTGTAAAAAACTGCAAGAGGACTTGGACAAACTCCACAGCTGGGGCCAGACTTGGAAAATGGATTTTAATGCCAAGAAGTGTCACGTATTAGAAATGCAAATGAGTGAAAAAAGACCGCACTGGACCTACAAAATGGGTAGTGAGATAATTAGTAAAAGAAGATATGAGAAAGACTTGGGAGTGATTATTCAGGATGACTTGTCACAAGAAATGCATATAAACAAAATCATTGGAGGAACTTATGGATCACTGACTAACATGAGAGTGGCTTTTAATTATATGGACAAGGAAATGTTAGGGGAGTTGATATTGACTATGATAAGACCAAGACTAGAGTATGCGGTTTTGGTATGGTCACCTTATTTGAAGAAGGATATTGATAAAGTAGAGAGGGTTCAACAAATGGCAACGAGGATGATACCATGCTTAAGGGAACTGACCTACGAGGAAAAACTGGAAAAAAAACTGAAGTTACTCGTACCATCACTGCGAGAGAGAGGGAAAGAGGTGACTTGATCATGATATTTAGAAATGTAAGAGAATTGTAAAGGGTGGTTAGAGAGCATCTTTTTGTGTTGGATGATGCAAGAACAAGAGGTCATGACTTCAAGTTGAGGAAAAGTAGATGTCTTAATGATCTTAAAAGGTTCAGTTTCCCGAATAGAAGCATAAGTATTTGGAATGACTTAGACAAAGAGGTGGTGCAGGCAAAAAACATTCATGTGTTCAAAACTAGACTAGATAAATGTAGATATGGAAACAGGACAACACGAGCTTAGCTCAATTCCTGTATAATAAAAATAGGTAAATACAAATAGGTAAGTACATACACGGAGATGTACGTTTGGCTTGCATTGTCACTCGATTCTGGCACGCTGTGTGACTACAAAAAAACTATAAAAAAAATTGTGAACTAATTAGTTATCCACGCACTGTCCATAGTCGGAAATACTTACCACTATGACTTTTTTTCTTTCTTGTGATTTGTACTTTTTCCTCTTAACAAATACGTATAAACTCAAAATTTTTCAGTATAAGGCAACAACTTTATAATGAAACAAACTTTCTCCTTCTGTTATTCACATAAATATCCACAGAGCAGTAAAATCATTTTGTCTATTTACAAAAACAACAACATGCTGGTACGTACTAAACTAACCCTAACATATGCATAATGCCCAGACTTCTACCACTCGGTCTTTAAGTGAAAATCGAAGAAACAGTTAGTGCACAGTGCCACCTCACATTCAGCACACCACCACCTCATCATACGGCATTGCTTTGGTTGGTGCAGTGAATTGGCACAGACACAGCAATGTCAGAAGGGTTCTTTGCCTGCAGGTGTTGGTGGCAGTACTCCCTGTCATAGCTACTGAGGTAGTCCCTGCATTTCAGCCAGTCAGGCAGTTGCTGTACACTGTGCCTCCGTTTCACAGAAGGCATTACTTGGCCATATCTCTCCAAAAGCCCATAAATTACAACATTCTCAAACTGTCTGAGTGATGTACTGGTCTGTGTAACATCCTTGTACAGAATGAAGGCATTCAGTGCATAAATGTCAAGTACATGTAAGAATGCCATCTTGTACCACATACAGCATCGCCTCAGACAGTCAAAGGTGGCGATCTGCATATCAGATTTATCGACGAGTCGCATATTGATGTTATAGTCGATAACGGCATCAGGCCTGAAGACTAGCTGCCTCGCTCTCCTATCAACTTTGCCTGTGTTTACACCAACGTACCTTCAGGGACCGTGGAGAGGAAATTTACCTTTCTCTTATCATGCCAGTGAATAGCAAGGAGTTTACCTGATTTCAAGGTCCTGCACTCCCCTTTCACGGTGCCCTCGGGAAAGAATAGTCATTGCTTTCTCTTTGCACGGGCAGTGCCACACAATGCAATTTTGTGTTCTTGCAGGTACTTTACAAGACATGGTACCGTGTAGTAATTATCAGTGAACAGGATATGCTTGCCACCAAAGTATCTGTCCATCGGCTCCTTCACAACTGAGCCAGAGCAGCCATGGGAGTCGTCCTTCATTAACACCACATCATTCGCTGTATCTGCAATAAAATCTAACACGTACGCAGTCTTCCAATCACACAAAACAAAAAAACTTTATTCCAATACGATGTCTCTTTGAGGAAAAACAAAAAAACTTTATTCCAAAACGATGTCTCTTTGAGGAAACGTACTAAATGGAGGCAAGACGTCCCCTGAACAGAACAAGTGACTTGTTGATAAGAACCATTTGGAATGGCCTGAAATACGATTGAAATTCCTCCTTCATCATTTCCAGAATCGAGCCTATCAATCAGATGTGGGCCCATATTCGTGGAAAAATGCAGGTACTTGAGGATGTCAAGGTAGCAGTCCTGTGGTGTATACTTACCGAAAACGAGGGTAGCCGTGATATCATCCACAAGCCAATAATCATAAATATTGTGCTTTTTTATATGAGGCCTCAACATAGTCAATGCTAACCTAACATACACCTCGGTAACATTCGTCACTGTCCATTCTTTCATTTTTGCACTCTTATGTGCGAGGTTTCACCCCATTTGCAGGAGAATTCCCAGAATGCATTTACTTCTTTCACAATGAAATCCATCACTGCTGTCATGAAAAAAGCAAGGAAGAAGTTCTCAGCAGAAGAAGATTGATTACAAGGGAATTCTGGCTGCATACCTGCGTTTGTCATCAAACACAGGTACCTCTGGCTGAAACCTCGTTCCTTCCTCCGAGACAAATGTTTCAAACTTACCCACCCTTGGTTCCTGCCTTGTCTGCCATGCACGTGGCCTGCTCTGTGCCCTGCCACTGCCCCTAGCGTGGTGGCATAGTGGCGAGTCTGCTGACTCATCACTAGATGAGGCAGGTGATGGTGGTGGTAATGGCAATGATGCTGGTGACCGTGATCATGGTGGTGATGGCGATGGTGATAATCGTAATTGGGCATGTTCCTGCCAACGTGCACCTGCACCAACACACCCCAACGTACTTGGCTGTGGTGATGAGGCACGTGGTAAGGCAGGCCGGCATGCCGAGGCACATGGTTGGGCAGGCCAGCATGCCAAGGCACGTGGTGAGGCAGGCCGGCTTGGCGAGGTATGTGGTGAGACAGGCCGGTGAGGGCGAGGCACTTGCTGAGCCACACTGGCGTATGGTGAGGCAGGCTGGCAAGGTGAGGCAAATGGTGAGACAGGTACAGATGCAGGCCATGAGGGAGAGGCTGGTGTTGAGGGAGGATGGGTGGAAATTTCTAGGGTAGGCTGTGACTCACCCACTGGTGCGAGGCTCAGCCTGTGGCATTTCCTCCTCCCACCATCCTCCACCTCCTCTTTTTCTTCACTCCCTACTTCCTCTTCCATCTACTCCACTGTGCAAATATCCCCCTGTGCAGGATCATCAATATCATCTGACCCTTTTTCATCATCAGAAAAGGCTGATGATAGTGCAGAGGGAAAGGGAAGAAATCACCACACAGTGGAGAACTCACAGTCAGTCACCTCATCTGACATGTACATTTTTCATCAGAGGAGGAGGAGTCACTTTCCTCACTCACTCTTGACGATAATGGCAGATCCCGGTCCCTCCCTATCGCACTATCACTAAAGCCTTTCCTTTGCAGGCCCTTAGACTTCATTGGTGTTGAAGTTGGAAGCCACTGGCACTCACCCGAGGGGGCCGGACACAGGAAAAACTTTTTGCATCCAAGACAGAGGTATGCAGACACCTAGAGTGGACTGGGATGAGTACCTGAGGGTTGCCAGTGGCTGCATGTGATGGAAATAACCAGCTGAATATTCATCTATGGGTTCAAATTACTACATCATGTATACATGTCACTCAGCCCCGGGAGGACATGTGTACATGACACCCAGACGGGATGGGTTAAGATGAAAACGGTATACGAGTAGACTATGTATGTACAGTCAGCCTAAGAAGTTACAGCAGACTATCCAGATGATTTCGGTCAGGGATAACGCACATACTCTTCTTTGTATCTTTACAAGATGAAACAATAAGTTAATGTCAAAGTATCGGTATATTTCAAAATTGCAGGAAGCAGTTCGTTAGTTACGATAATACGAAATCCTAAACAGAACTAATAAACACTTCACAACTATCACTCAGTGACAGTCAGGAATAATTTGCAGAGTTCAGCTCTAATATGGTTACAGTCAATAATTTTTTAGTAGTGTAAGCCTAAAAAGAAGAGTGTTTCAATAAATATTTAAAATTCGCCATTATTATTTATAAATTGAGGCGCCCCCCATCCAAACGGCACCAAGCGCCAAAACCTAAAAGAATGCATTTTCACGAGGAGAGATACTGCTATCCTTCCTCTTTGATTTGATATGAATTTGGCTCCCATCGTGCATAAACCATAAGAGTGACACTCCCTATAGTGCAGGTAACTTTTCTCCACCTTCAGTGCCATCAAGGAACCTGCCAAGAAGCTCTTAGTGAACCAAAGGGAACAAAATCCCATTCAGTGGCAGTGCGCGCTCTCTCACTGTGTACTTGTGGGGGGGGGAAGGAGAGCGAGCCAATAAAAACTCAGAGTTTAACAGCCATGTGCTCCCATTGGCTGTTCGGGCTACGCATGCATGAGTTCCCTAATGTAAATAGTTCAGTCTGCTATCTGTGCACCATCCATCCCCAAATACTGTCAAGCTTACTACTCTACCTTCATAATATACTGCCCATATACCTAATCTACCATATCTACCTCCCATCTACCTTATTTACCTCCCATCTACCTCGTCTACCTTATTTACATCCCATCTACCATATCTACCTTCTACCTAATGTTTTTGGTCATTATTGTTATGAATATTACTAATTTATTCTTTGTGTACACATTGAAAATATTGTGCTCACCTGTTGTCATGACCTTACCAGATGACTCTTGTACTTACCTGACTTACCTGGAGTATGACATGGGGTGAAGGGTGGGTGGGAATGATGCACAATAAGTCTCCAGTGGCGGTCTATAATGAGTAAAAAGACGAAATAGCATCAAAAGTGCTGGCAATGTTAGTTTTTGTCACAAAGCCAGCCAGAAGATAGGATGTGTGTGCTGGGCAATCCGCAGGCCCTATCTTACCCCTTACTATTTTTTTTTTATCAGCCCACACGCCACTGACAGGGCTAATATAAGGCCCGGCTCCCTCTATAGGAGAGAGACATCTTTAAACAACAACAACAACAAGTTTTTTTGTCCATTTCCTCCTTGTGAAACCTGGAAAATTTTGGAAAAAGTGTTCCATGTATGCTGCCTTCAACTGTTGCCTGTAGGACGAAAAACTGTTCGTTCACAAAGCTGCAAACCTAATTTGAACAAAAAACTCCAACGGGTTTAAAAGTTACACTTTTTTAAACATTGCCAAACTCTGAGTGCGATATTCTCGAAAGTAAAAAAAATGACATTTGGTCCCCTTTTGGATGGGGGGTGCCTAAAATAATTTCCATTACAATATTAGCGAATAATTTAAAGTAATTTATATCCGTTTCCAATGTTTGTATGACGACAGAAAGCAGGAAGGCGGCTTATGTCATTCAGTTATTTTAAATGTTTTGATCAACAAGCATGAAAGGAGACAACTTTTACTGAAAGACACACAGTTATTACAGTGCATTTGGCCATTTTCCCATCAAGAAAAATCTCTGGAAGACTTAATATTAGCCAGAGGACAATCGGTGAATGAAA